>JANAVB010009196.1:9874534-10065552 GCA_029216955.1 Iris pallida
ATATAGATATATATATATATATATATATATTATATATATATATATATTATATATATGGGAGCAAAGACGTTATCATATGGAGGTAAATTGACTCTTATTAAATCGGTCTTGACTTCAATTCCGATGTATACTTTAGCGGAATGCAATCCACCACAAACTGTACTTAACCACCTCGATGACATGTTCGTAAGATTCTTCTGGGGTTCTGCTGAGGATTTCAGAAGCATATTTGGTCGAGTTGGACATCCGTGGCGAGGCCTATTGCTGAAGAGGGCCTTGGGGTGAGAAGTTTGCAAGAGACGATGAATGCCTTTACTATAAAGCTGTGGTGGAAGCTGAAAACTAGAGATGGCCTTTGGCACGTTTATTATTGTGCGCTATTGCAAATTTCAAACTTTGGACGCTGCAGGAGCCCCCCAGAAGGTTCACATATTTGGCGTCGGCTACTTAAGGGACGTGAGCTTTCTGCACAATTCCATTGTTAGAGCAGATAATAGGGAATGGATTTGGACTTCTACAAATTCGGGTAGGTTCACTGTCTCTGCAGCTTGGGCGGCAATACGGATGCCAGCACCACAACAAGATTAGTTTGCACATATATGGAGCTCGTGCATGCCTGCGAAGTGGTCGATTTTACTTTGGCATATTTTGCATGGGAAGTTGCCAACTGATGACAAGGTACGTGCGATGGGGTTTCACCTACCGTCAAAGTGTCATTGTTGCATTCAGCCAACTGAGGAAACATTTGAACATATATTGCACGAGGGTGAGCTCGCGTCAATGGTCTAGAGTATTATCAGTAGTTACTTCAGAATGCCAGTGCAGCATTTGTCATTGATTCAATGCTTCGGCTATTAGTGGAGAACACCTAACCTACACCTGAAGGAGGTTGTGGTTGGAGCGATCATGTGGGTACTTTGGAAAAACAGGAATAAATGGCGTTATGAGGAGTCCAAGTTCTCAGTGATTCAGCTGGAAAAATAAGTTAGAAGGCAAGTCTCGAAGGCGTTAAATAGGTGTAAGCACAAGCTAAATGTTCCAAAGAATTTCCTGTAGCTTTTAGTTGTTGTACTTTTCGACTTTTGTCCACTCAATTCAATAAAATTCTCTTTTAGAAAAAAAAAAAAAAAATATATATATATATATATATATATATATATATATATATATATATATATATATATATATATATATATATATATATATATATGGGAGCGGATCAAAAGCCCCCCTTAGAAAACCCCCTAAAAACCTCCCTCACTCTAATTCGTAATATTAATATTAATATTAATATTAATATTAATGTTAATATTAATTTTTTTATTTTTTTATATTAATGTTAATGTTAATATTAATATTAATGTTAATGTTAATGTTAATATTAATTTTAATGTTAAGTTTAATATTAATTTTAGTATTTAATGTTAATACTAACATTAATATTAACATTAACATTAATATTAACATTAATATTAACATTAAATTACGTATTAGAGTGAGGGGAGTTTTTAGGAGGTTTTCTAAGGCGGGCTTTTGATCCGCTTCCTATATATATATATATTTTTTTTCCTATATATAAAAGTATTTAATGTTAATACTAACATTAATATTAACATTAATATTAACATTAAATTACCTATATGAATTCAAACGTTAAGAATCAAAGTATCAAAACCTAAGAATTAACATTCAAACTCAACCCAGCATAATACCCCAATCCAACTCGATACCAAAATCAAATATACACAACTATTGTAACACCCTGTTTTCTGAAATTAGGAATTTTTGAAAATTTATTATTTTTTATTATTTATTAATGGTATTTTAGTCATGGTATGATTTTTGGTGATTTTAGTTAATTTAAAATTATTTTCTAAGTCATGGTTTATGACTTTGTGATCTTACTAGTATAACCTCAGTGTAACCCTAGTTTTCATAACCTAGAGACTAACCATGATCATGTGAGCCTAGCCATAGGTTTAGAACATCATTTTAGTGGTTTTAGCCTAAGGGGTATTTTGGTAATTTTCTAGGATTTATTTGGAATTATTTGTAATTATGTGATTTTAATATTATTTAATTATTGTTAAGTGTCATGAGAGCCCCTAACCTAGTTACCCTAATCTATAGGTTAAACCCTAACCTAGAATGACTAAGAGGATTAGATATTCATGGTAGTCAAAGCTATACAAATATCTAGATATTACTTATGGGATATTTTCCTTGTTTTATGCAAAATATCCAAAACCCTTTACCAAAAGTCCTTCCCTTAGCTTGTAAGCAAGCCAAGGACAACCCCCCCCATGCCTTGGCCATGCCATGGCCGGCCAAGACACCCCCCCCCCCTTGGTTGATCATTCCTATATATTTAGTTCATTTCCTTGCATCAAATTTTACATGTTTTAAATCATTGTAAATAGCCTTTTCTTGAGAAATTCATAACTCTCAACATAGTGATCCAAATCACTTCAAACTTCTTGCATTGGGTTCCTACAACCTAGAGGGTGCTAAGGGAGGCTAGCAAGTTGGACACAAGGACTTGGACACACCCATAAGTGGACTTGGACACCCCCCTCATTTATTGAGTTTTCAAGGATTTTGCACATATAGGTAAATGTCTCTAAACCATATTAATATTGTAGTTTTTCTTCATAAATGCATGCATATAGGTGTATACTAGCTGTGGGTAAAGTTTGGTGAAATCTAGGAATCGTTTGGTGTCGTATCGGACACGTATCCTACATGTAAAACCCTATTTATGTTCACTGTTTTTGCACACTGTCACATTGATAACACACACTGTTTTGTAAAACTTTTTGAACCAAAACCTAGTCCTAGGTTCCCTAAACCTAACCCTAAAACACTGAGCACAAGTTGGGTTGTGTCGTGTCCAAAATCTGGACACGAAGCTCTCAGTTTCACTCACACTGGACACACTGCACAGTGCACTGAAATCCCCTGCTACCACCCCCTTGGTTCTCCCTACACACGACACTAGGACACGAGAAATTTTGTGGACACGAGGGGGCAATGTCTGCGCACATGCCCCCAAAATTTGGTGTCGCCTCGTGTCGTGTCGAGTGAGAAATCTCACTCGCACTGGACACGGGCTGTCAGCGCACACACGCACAGACACCAACTTCGAGTGTCTCGTGTCGCACGGACACGACACGATGACACCTCGTGGTGACACGATTGTGTAGCCCAACACGTGGGCTACACGTGGACATGAGCACGAGGCCCCACGTGGCTCGTGTCGTGTCCACGAGGCGCGTGAACACGTGCACGACGCGGTGCCAAACACGCGTATCAGTCGTGTTTTCACGACTGATACGGAGTTCGTGCCGTGTCCTGAGGACACGTGGACACGAGACAGGCTACCTAAACCCTAGACCAACCCTAGGCGAACCTACCCACACGTGCACGAGACTTCTAGACACGTGTGTCGTGTCCTAGAGCTAAGTGCACGCGTGCACGACGCTGTGACACTATGACTTACCCGTTTGTGTTTTTAAACCCGTGGACACGCCGTGTCGTGTCGTGGTGTCGTGTCAGGCACCTAGGACACTAGGATATGTGTGGGGCTAGTGTTACCAACCTAGAGTTTCGAGCCTTAGCTCGGTTTGTTTGAGAAAATAGGATTACCTAGTTTCGATACACAGTTCCTGTTTTTCCTGATTTTAGGATATTTTGCAGTTTTGTGAAAACGAATTTCAAACCTATTTTGATCTGTTTTAATCCATTGTATTAATGTATTTTAGTATGTATATACGTAGTATATATGTTTATATGAGTGTGGTCGAATTTGGGGAGTTTTGGTAGTGTGTGTGTGTATATACATATGTATGCACATATGTATGTATATGTGTTATGTGTGTGTATGTTTGGGGGAATGGTTGGGTTCCAGGTTCTGGAAACCCCCCCCCCCTGTCCTGATTCAGTCCCTCACTCTCTCTCACTGTCTCACTCTCTCTCTCATTCAGTCTCTCTCTCTTTCCCTTTGTCTCTCTCTCTATGTCTCTATATATATAGGTATATATATATATAAGTTTATATATATATGTATATACATATATGAGATATATGTATATATTGTACTAGTTTACTTTAGGTCAATATATATATATATATATATATATATGTATGTGGTTGTATTATATGTTATTCATACATTGGGTATATGGATATTGGGTGGTGGTTAGATAGTGTATATCTATATATATAGATATATATATATATATATATATATATATATATATATATATATATATATATATGTGACTCCTAGTTATAGGTTTATATGAAAACCCCATCATTAGCCTATGGCCTAGGATTTCTAGCCTATGGCTTGGGGCTAGCCCTAATGGGCCAAAACCCTGCTAGAAAACCCTTGTTGACTAAGGGTTGACCAAAGTCAACATTTGGTCAAAAGTGACCTAGTTAACCTAGAAATGACTAGGAATGACCTAAATCAACTAGTTTGACTAGTTTGACTAAAACCCTAACTAGTTTAACTAGTGTTGACCATGTTTGACCTAATTACCCTAACTGACTAGTCTTTGTTTGACCAATGACTTAGCTGGTCTAAGTTGATCTAGACTTGATCCAGATTGATCATGTTGACTAGTATTTGACTAGTTGATTAAAGTGTTGACCAGGAGTTGACTTTAACCTAGATTAAACTTGTTTGACCTTGTTTGATCTTGTTTGACCTTATTTGACTTAGTATGACTTCCTGTGACTTAGTTTGACTATTAGAGTTGACCAAGAGTTGACTTTTGACCAGTTTGACCTAGAATCATGTAGTATGCATTGTATACTTTACTTTTATCATTGTGGATACTTTGTGACTTGTATTGCTCTGACTAGGAGCCAGACACCTCTCCTCAGACTGCATATTCTCTACAGACATTCATACAGCAGGCGAGTACATTCTCTGACCGTTTCATACTTGTTCAGGCTTTACTTCTTGCTCTAGATTACTTTACTTGTTGCTGTCACGTTGGTAACACGGATTGGTACTATATGGATCTTTACATGAGATGTTATCCCCCTCGGGAGCATCGGGTACTTCATGTTATGTGTGTTTCACTATCATCATGTACTCCCATGCTTCTATTATTCATGTGCACTCATGTGATCATGTACTCTCATGTTTACTGAGCCCTCATGTATACTATCATGTGCACCCTTTCATGGGCCCCATGTGATATCATGTACAATAACGTAACCTGTACAGATCCTTGTGTATTGATTGAGGATACGGGGGAGTGCTAGTAGTCGTGTGAACAATTCCAAAGTAGTGTATTCATGTGCAAACTCGATCATGTACAAATCCGTCCGTTCACATGTGCTATCTCGTACTCTGACTCACTAGCCACTGTTAGTTCTCTATTTATAGTAGATATTTCATTACAGCTATCTCTTTTACAGCGTATATTTCCTTTCAGCAGTTCATGTATCTTACTCTATTGCCTGTATCGTATTTCCTAACATGATATGCACTGTGTGAGATGTTTTGTGCTCGTTCCCGTCCTGATTGGACCTGTTGAAAATATTACAGAGGATGAGGATGAGGCCCTGGTGACTACCTATTATGGAGCAGGACTAGATGATACTTATGTTGTGGACCCTCAGCAGGTTCCACCTACAGCTGAGGAGGATGTTCCAGTAGTCTAGACCAGTTTAGTCTAGGCAGTCTTTTCTATATCTTTTTGTCTCACATTCTGTGTTGTATTTTGAGATGTGGAGATGTATAGACTCTTAGACTTTTGTATTATGAGTTGACAGTTCTGGATATTATGTTGTACTAGACACTTAGACTTATTCATCTATGATACTGTTCTCTTGAGTTACTATCTATCTATCTGTTCTTCATTCTTCTACCTTAGATGTGATTGAGACAGCATATTGTTATATCACCTTCATTCGGAGAGTATAAACTGTACAGGTACTTTTATATTGTTAGATGATTGACCTAGGACAGCGTTCTACCGCCGATACTGCGGCGTAGGCTGGGCGTTGTTACGTTCTCGTACCCCAACAGTGGGTGCGGGTCGTGACACGTTTTTAGTGGTGGCCCATGCAGGTCTCGAGTTTATGTAGTGGTATTCGAACTAGAGTATCACTACAGCCTGCGATAGGATTTGAGGAATAGGTTTAGAGAGAGTGGATACTCAATCACTGCTAGGATACTTTGAGAGATTCCTGGGATAACCCTTGAGAATCTCATTTAAAATTACGATTTAAACTCCTTTTCCCTTGATTGAATTTGATTTTGAAGGATTCACTGTAGAACTTTGAATCCTGGTGTTAGTTTATGATTTAAAATATTTTTTTTTGTAGTTGTTGATTTTTAATTTCTTAGTATTAGATTAATATCTTTTATTTTTGGGGGTACTCAATCACAATTAGGAGAAAATTCTTATTTGTTTCTAGCCATCTAATCCTCTTGCTAATTGCTTTTCATTAAAATGAACTGTCCTCTCTATTTTGCACCTTGCTTAAACACTTTCTACCTAACTATGTGACTGTATCCCAAACCTGACTTACTTGACATTTCCTCAAATCAAGACTTTATTGAGACCTTCTAACCTTGACCCTTGATTGGTCGAACCCTAACTATATTCCTCTAGTAGCCTATCTATCCCTAGTACTGTGTTCCTAAATTATTTACTGGATTCCTAATAAATTTTATTCCATGAGTTAATTTGATCTCCTTTAAATTTTGCATCAATTATCACGTCTTGAACTCCCACTTTCTATTCTAGATCATTGGACGTCCTTTACCGTGACTTAGATATTTAGAGTATAAAACTAGCTGTTACCTCCCAACAAACTTCACATATAAAACCTAGACTAGCCTACCTTCATGTAGGTATTCCATGTCCCACTAAAATCCGTCTCCCTGTACTCTATTTTACTTGATATGATTTTCTGGTCAAATGGCTAAACTATAACCTCTGCCATGATACTAAATTTATTCTTATTTCAATTAGAAATCCACCTTAGTTCAATTCTTTCGACCTAGCATGTGATGGTGTTCTGCTTGAATCCTTAAATACTTAACCTTATACCTTATCTGATTACTTGACCCGTTGGCTAAGAAACTTGAACTATGTAATTCCTTTCATCATTACCACCCTTATATCTTGTGCTGCTAAATTAGCCTTAGTTTTGCAAGCTTATCTTTTTTCGAGCTTGGTCATGACATATTTTATTGGGTGGCCACCCACTAACATATTGTCTAATCAGAACCGGCGCATGATGGTCTGATCAACCTATTGCGTTTTGGTTCGCTTTTCGTATATTAATCTACGTGGATGGACACAGTTAAACTTACCCTAGAATCTTATCCGCAACAGCCTTGACAATTCTCCTTGGAATTATTTTAATCGCCTATGAACCTCGTATTCGTATCCAGTTGAATTAAATTTATCATGACCTGGATCTTCATCATTGGATGCTCGTGCTCATACTTGATTTCATTGATTTCCCATCTTGCCCAAATCCAGTTTATCTTGAAATTGATCAACTTAGATCATGTCAAGACAAAAATCTATTTGTGATTGTTGTACCTAAATTTTCAATTTTCTTTTTATGGAAGGGTAACTTTAATGATTTCTCACTTGTTAATGACCTATTTTCATATAGGATAGTAGACGACCCTATAGCCTTAATGATTGTTGTTTCCTTATCTTCCCAATTAGGACACTTAGATTGCTTGTACGCATTGATACCATAGGACAGTATTGATCTAGAAATGACTAGTGCACCTAGATGAGACCACAGACTGTTCTATTTAACCTGTCCCCCTGGTACCACTATTTCATCACGATTTTTGGTTCAATTTAGGCCATAGACCTTTCCCACTCTAACTTATGATCATCGTAGGTACATTACCGTGACTTTTAAATTGGAGCACAAGACTAGTTGTTTTCTCAAAACTGACTTCACATACATGACCTAGACATGACATACTACACCCATGACCTTAGTGTCCCACTCAGACATACCATTGTGTGCTTCATTTGCTTAGTACGATTTTTCTGACCCGAGGCTCCATCCTGATTTACCCCATGGAGTTACTTTTGGCTTCGATTTGAATTCAGGACACCATATGACCTGAAACTGCCAGCCAATTTTTGGACATGACCCAGTATAGGTCTACTACCCATATTTGCTTGTTGACCTTGTATGTTGCCTAGGTAGTGGCTTCGTCCTTGATTGTTGGAGGTTTGACCTAGAAGGAGTACGACCATCTAAATTTCGAGGACGAAATTATTTTAAGGTGGGTAGACTTGTAACACCCTGTTTTCTGAAATTAGGAATTTTTGAAAATTTATTATTTTTTATTATTTATTAATGGTATTTTAGTCATGGTATGATTTTTGGTGATTTTAGTTAATTTAAAATTATTTTCTAAGTCATGGTTTATGACTTTGTGATCTTACTAGTATAACCTCAGTGTAACCCTAGTTTTCATAACCTAGAGACTAACCATGATCATGTGAGCCTAGCCATAGGTTTAGAACATCATTTTAGTGGTTTTAGCCTAAGGGGTATTTTGGTAATTTTCTAGGATTTATTTGGAATTATTTGTAATTATGTGATTTTAATATTATTTAATTATTGTTAAGTGTCATGAGAGCCCCTAACCTAGTTACCCTAATCTATAGGTTAAACCCTAACCTAGAATGACTAAGAGGATTAGATATTCATGGTAGTCAAAGCTATACAAATATCTAGATATTACTTATGGGATATTTTCCTTGTTTTATGCAAAATATCCAAAACCCTTTACCAAAAGTCCTTCCCTTAGCTTGTAAGCAAGCCAAGGACAACCCCCCCCATGCCTTGGCCATGCCATGGCCGGCCAAGACACCCCCCCCCCCCCCCCTTGGTTGATCATTCCTATATATTTAGTTCATTTCCTTGCATCAAATTTTACATGTTTTAAATCATTGTAAATAGCCTTTTCTTGAGAAATTCATAACTCTCAACATAGTGATCCAAATCACTTCAAACTTCTTGCATTGGGTTCCTACAACCTAGAGGGTGCTAAGGGAGGCTAGCAAGTTGGACACAAGGACTTGGACACACCCATAAGTGGACTTGGACACCCCCCTCATTTATTGAGTTTTCAAGGATTTTGCACATATAGGTAAATGTCTCTAAACCATATTAATATTGTAGTTTTTCTTCATAAATGCATGCATATAGGTGTATACTAGCTGTGGGTAAAGTTTGGTGAAATCTAGGAATCGTTTGGTGTCGTATCGGACACGTATCCTACATGTAAAACCCTATTTATGTTCACTGTTTTTGCACACTGTCACATTGATAACACACACTGTTTTGTAAAACTTTTTGAACCAAAACCTAGTCCTAGGTTCCCTAAACCTAACCCTAAAACACTGAGCACAAGTTGGGTTGTGTCGTGTCCAAAATCTGGACACGAAGCTCTCAGTTTCACTCACACTGGACACACTGCACAGTGCACTGAAATCCCCTGCTACCACCCCCTTGGTTCTCCCTACACACGACACTAGGACACGAGAAATTTTGTGGACACGAGGGGGCAATGTCTGCGCACATGCCCCCAAAATTTGGTGTCGCCTCGTGTCGTGTCGAGTGAGAAATCTCACTCGCACTGGACACGGGCTGTCAGCGCACACACGCACAGACACCAACTTCGAGTGTCTCGTGTCGCACGGACACGACACGATGACACCTCGTGGTGACACGATTGTGTAGCCCAACACGTGGGCTACACGTGGACATGAGCACGAGGCCCCACGTGGCTCGTGTCGTGTCCACGAGGCACGTGAACACGTGCACGACGCGGTGCCAAACACGCGTATCAGTCGTGTTTTCACGACTGATACGGAGTTCGTGCCGTGTCCTGAGGACACGTGGACACGAGACAGGCTACCTAAACCCTAGACCAACCCTAGGCGAACCTACCCACACGTGCACGAGACTTCTAGACACGTGTGTCGTGTCCTAGAGCTAAGTGCACGCGTGCACGACGCTGTGACACTATGACTTACCCGTTTGTGTTTTTAAACCCGTGGACACGCCGTGTCGTGTCGTGGTGTCGTGTCAGGCACCTAGGACACTAGGATATGTGTGGGGCTAGTGTTACCAACCTAGAGTTTCGAGCCTTAGCTCGGTTTGTTTGAGAAAATAGGATTACCTAGTTTCGATACACAGTTCCTGTTTTTCCTGATTTTAGGATATTTTGCAGTTTTGTGAAAACGAATTTCAAACCTATTTTGATCTGTTTTAATCCATTGTATTAATGTATTTTAGTATGTATATACGTAGTATATATGTTTATATGAGTGTGGGTCGAATTTGGGGAGTTTTGGTAGTGTGTGTGTGTATATACATATGTATGCACATATGTATGTATATGTGTTATGTGTGTGTATGTTTGGGGGAATGGTTGGGTTCCAGGTTCTGGAAACCCCCCCCCCCCTGTCCTGATTCAGTCCCTCACTCTCTCTCACTGTCTCACTCTCTCTCTCATTCAGTCTCTCTCTCTTTCCCTTTGTCTCTCTCTCTATGTCTCTATATATATAGGTATATATATATATAAGTTTATATATATATGTATATACATATATGAGATATATGTATATATTGTACTAGTTTACTTTAGGTCAATATATATATATATATATATATATATGTATGTGGTTGTATTATATATGTTATTCATACATTGGGTATATGGATATTGGGTGGTGGTTAGATAGTGTATATCTATATATATAGATATATATATATATATATATATATATATATATATATATATATATATGTGACTCCTAGTTATAGGTTTATATGAAAACCCCATCATTAGCCTATGGCCTAGGATTTCTAGCCTATGGCTTGGGGCTAGCCCTAATGGGCCAAAACCCTGCTAGAAAACCCTTGTTGACTAAGGGTTGACCAAAGTCAACATTTGGTCAAAAGTGACCTAGTTAACCTAGAAATGACTAGGAATGACCTAAATCAACTAGTTTGACTAGTTTGACTAAAACCCTAACTAGTTTAACTAGTGTTGACCATGTTTGACCTAATTACCCTAACTGACTAGTCTTTGTTTGACCAATGACTTAGCTGGTCTAAGTTGATCTAGACTTGATCCAGATTGATCATGTTGACTAGTATTTGACTAGTTGATTAAAGTGTTGACCAGGAGTTGACTTTAACCTAGATTAAACTTGTTTGACCTTGTTTGATCTTGTTTGACCTTATTTGACTTAGTATGACTTCCTGTGACTTAGTTTGACTATTAGAGTTGACCAAGAGTTGACTTTTGACCAGTTTGACCTAGAATCATGTAGTATGCATTGTATACTTTACTTTTATCATTGTGGATACTTTGTGACTTGTATTGCTCTGACTAGGAGCCAGACACCTCTCCTCAGACTGCATATTCTCTACAGACATTCATACAGCAGGCGAGTGCATTCTCTGACCGTTTCATACTTGTTCAGGCTTTACTTCTTGCTCTAGATTACTTTACTTGTTGCTGTCACGTTGGTAACACGGATTGGTACTATATGGATCTTTACATGAGATGTTATCCCCCTCGGGAGCATCGGGTACTTCATGTTATGTGTGTTTCACTATCATCATGTACTCCCATGCTTCTATTATTCATGTGCACTCATGTGATCATGTACTCTCATGTTTACTGAGCCCTCATGTATACTATCATGTGCACCCTTTCATGGGCCCCATGTGATATCATGTACAATAACGTAACCTGTACAGATCCTTGTGTATTGATTGAGGATACGGGGGAGTGCTAGTAGTCGTGTGAACAATTCCAAAGTAGTGTATTCATGTGCAAACTCGATCATGTACAAATCCGTCCGTTCACATGTGCTATCTCGTACTCTGACTCACTAGCCACTGTTAGTTCTCTATTTATAGTAGATATTTCATTACAGCTATCTCTTTTACAGCGTATATTTCCTTTCAGCAGTTCATGTATCTTACTCTATTGCCTGTATCGTATTTCCTAACATGATATGCACTGTGTGAGATGTTTTGTGCTCGTTCCCGTCCTGATTGGACCTGTTGAAAATATTACAGAGGATGAGGATGAGGCCCTGGTGACTACCTATTATGGAGCAGGACTAGATGATACTTATGTTGTGGACCCTCAGCAGGTTCCACCTACAGCTGAGGAGGATGTTCCAGTAGTCTAGACCAGTTTAGTCTAGGCAGTCTTTTCTATATCTTTTTGTCTCACATTCTGTGTTGTATTTTGAGATGTGGAGATGTATAGACTCTTAGACTTTTGTATTATGAGTTGACAGTTCTGGATATTATGTTGTACTAGACACTTAGACTTATTCATCTATGATACTGTTCTCTTGAGTTACTATCTATCTATCTGTTCTTCATTCTTCTACCTTAGATGTGATTGAGACAGCATATTGTTATATCACCTTCATTCGGAGAGTATAAACTGTACAGGTACTTTTATATTGTTAGATGATTGACCTAGGACAGCGTTCTACCGCCGATACTGCGGCGTAGGCTGGGCGTTGTTACGTTCTCGTACCCCAACAGTGGGTGCGGGTCGTGACAACTATAACTCGTGAAACTCGACAAACACGAAGGTATACACGTGTGTGATATGCTCGGTACTAACAGGGTCGAACCTGTGTCTGTATCGTGTCCAATCAGTGCGTATCGCACGGGTATGTGCATATGCGAATAGAAACGTGCTTGTGGGAACGTGACGTGCTCAATAGAATGCCACACTCAACACGCGGAGCCTCATGCTCATGCACATAGCAAAGCGGGGTCTAGGTATAGGTGTACACCACACAGACACATATCTATGTCGTTTTTATGCATCGCAGGACACGTATCCGTGCGGGTGTAAGCGCACGTGCACGTGGCCTCGTGGGCGCGTGTCGACGTCCGTAGTTCGCGACACGAGCCTCATCGTGCCACATGGTCGAGTCCCTGAGTAGACTAGGTCTAGCACTTCGTTTCCATGTTCCTGGAACTAGTCCTCGTCACGTCGAGTCCGCGAACGAAGACCGTGTCAGCGGTATTTTTCTGCGCACGTACACAATTCACCCGACTAGTGTGGATTGGATTTCTTCATACACGCTCCACAAAATATCATGAAATTTTAGGAGCACGTGGGCAGAGGTTGCCCCTACGTGTCCATCAAATTTCACGTGAAACCGTGTCCTATGCGTCGAGTTATGACACTCGAGCAGCAGGACACGCACGGGGTTCCCGTGCACGCGTGTCCGTGTCCGATTTGGACACCAAAAACATGCCAAAACGAGATCCGTCTTCACGAAAGTTGATTTAAATATACATAGCAATAAATTTGTATAAACGAAAATGAAAAATACTAACTTTCGATTCTAAAAGGCATTTCGTCAAACACGTGTTCTAATACACCGATACATGTCTGATACACCTTTCAAACGGATACAAAATCCTACCCAACTTCATGTACAGGACCGGGGTACCTAGATGGATGCATCTACAAAGAAAAATCAGAATTTATAGGTGTTTAGAGGGGTTTACCTATTGAGAGTCAATATCTCAATGAAACGAGCCTCCAAACGCGTCGACGCCGATTTCCTCCGGTCCAACGCCTCCGATTCCTTGCTAGCAAGTCTCCAGCAAGTTCCTCTCCTCCCAAGGATCGTAACATACTTCGTTTGGATGGAATTGGATGAGAATTAAGAAAATTGAACTTTTGGAAGAGGAGGCTATTTCTAGGATTTTGAAACTTGGTAGCTACAAAGCTATGCACCTAAAGAGGGGGGTTGCGGTTTTGGCCGGCCAGGGTATTTCTAGGGTTAGATAGGGTTAAGGATGGGCCATTATGCAACTAAAGTCCATATAAAGCCCATTAGCAAAAAGGACCAAAAGCTACATGCTAAAATAGCCTAAAAATAATTTAATTTGTTTTCTAATTAGGACTAATGATCTAAATTAAAATCTAATTAGCTAAATAGGATTCTAATCACATGGTTAGTCTTTTAATCAAGGTTGACTAAGGTGAAACCATCTGCTAACTCCAAGAGCACTAGACAAAAACTAAACACCAATCAATTTAATACTAAAATAATCAAAAATTTAAATATCACACAATGACTAAAATACCCCTAATCTAGAAAAGTAGGAGTGACAAATCTACCCTCCTTAAAATAATTTTATCCTCGAAATTAAAGACAAAATTGAACAGATGAGAAGGAGAAAAATCATACCTCAAGACTGAAAAAGTTAAGGTTACTGCTCGCACATCTCATCCTCCCACTCCCAGGTAGACTCACCTGGAGAGTAATATCTCCATGCAACGCAAACCAAGGGTATCGTCTGGTTTCTCAACACCTTCTTTCGTCGATCCAGAATCTTTACAGGCTGTTTTGGATAACTAAGAGTAGGGCCCACCTCGATCTCGAAATGATCTAGTACGTGGCTAGGATATGCCACGTACCGTCTCAACTGCAACACATGAAATAAGTTTTGGACTCCCTCTAATACAGGTGGCAATTCCAGTCTATATGATACGTCACCGACTCTTCCGCTGACAACGAAAGGTCCAATAAAATGCAGGCTAAGCTTTCTACCTCTACCAAAGCGAATAGTACCACACGTCGGAGATATCCTCAGGAACACCAGATCTTCAACCTAGCACAAACATGGTCTCAAACTTAACTATAACAATCACATGATCAAACAAATTCATAAAACAAACAAAATCCTAATCCTAAGTCTAAGCTGTACCTCAAACTCTAAAGATCTTCAGTGGCTATCGGCCCAATGTCGTTGTCTGTCCTGTGCCACACGAAGTCGATCTCTGATGAGCTTCACCTTCTCGGCTGCGTCAACAACTATCTCAGGTCCCAATAAATCTCGCTCTCCAACGTCATCCCAAGACAAGGGAGTACGACATCTACTCCCGTATAACGCCTCGAATGGTGACATCTTAATGCTGGCCTGGAAACTTTTGTTGTATGCAAACTCCACCAAGTACAAATGATCGTTCCAGAAACCTCCAAAATCCATGACACAAGTCTGTAGCATGTCCTCGTGTGTCTGAATAGTCCTTTCTGACTGTCCGTCCGTCTGCGGGTGGTATGTAGTACTAAACTTGAGCCGAGTGCCCAAACTAGTATGCAGACTCTGCCATAAATGGAAAGTAAAGCGACTATCTCGATCCGAGACAATGCTCATCGGAACTCCATGAAGTCTGACAATCTGATACATGTACATCTCTACTAGTTTCTCCGTAGACAAACCCACTACGAATGGCAAGAAATGGGCTGATTTGGTTAACCTTTCTACGATGACCCAAATCGCGTCTTTTTCTCCTGGTGTACGTGGCAATCCTGAAACAAAGTCCATCGTAATGTGCTTCCACTTCCACTCCGAAATGGACAATGGCTGTAACAGTCCTCCTGGCCTCTGTCTCTCTACCTTTACCTGCTGACAGATCAAACATCTGGCTACGAAGAGTGCTACCTCCCGCTCCATCCCATACTACCATACATGCTCCTTTAGATCCCTATACATCTTGTTGGCACCTGGATGCATAGAGTACTGAGAACGGTGGGCCTCCTGATAACCTACTCCCGAAGGCCTCCACTAGGCACACACAGTCTGGAACCCTGCCTCAATGCGCCATCCTCTGCAATGATAAACTCATCCGCAAGTCCTGTTCGAACCTGCTCTCGAGTACACCGTAGAGCAACATCGTCGAACTGAGTCGAGTTAATCCTCTCCATCAAGTCTGACTGAATCTGCAGTCCCTACATCTGCATCTTAATACTCAGCACTATCACCTCGATCTCCAGGCTCTCCAGATCTGCTAACAAATGATGGTCTACCATAAAATACATAGCTACCGGATACCTACGCAAGGTATCAGCAACCACGTTGGCCTTCCCAGGATGATACTTCAACGAAATATCGAAGTCCTTCATCAGCTTCAACCATATCCTTTGTCTTGTGTTGAGCTCCTTCTGTGTAAACACATACTTCAAGCTCTTGTGGTCTGTGAAGATCTCCACACGCTCTCCGTATATATAGTGCTTTCATAATTTAAGAGCAAAAATAACTACTGTTAACTCCAAGTCATGGGTAGGGTAGTTCTTCTTATACAGACGTAATTGCATGAATGCATAGGCAATTACCTTTCCATGGTGCTGCAAGACACAACCCAGACCCTTCCTTGAGGCATCACTGTAGATATTAAACCCGCCTGATCCGGATGGTAATGTTAGAATCGGGGCTGTCATCAGCCGCTTCTTCAACTCATCAAAAGCGACCTGACACACCTTTGACCAGAAAAACTCTACGTCCTTCCGGGTCAGCCTAGTCAATGGCTCTGCAACCCGGAAGAAATCCTGAGCAAACCTCCTGTAGTAGCCTGCCAATCCCAGAAAACTCCTAATCTCTGTAACTAAACTCGAAGCGGTCCATGCCTCAACTGCTCTGATCTTCTTCGGGTCGACTGAGATCCCATCCCCGGTCACGATATGACCTAGGAAATCAACTCGATCCAGAAAGAACTCATACTTTGAGAGTTTGCCATAAAGCTCCTCCTTCTTGAGAGTCTCCAGAACCACTCTAAAGTGCTCTTCATGCTCCTCTAGGGTCTTCGAGTACACCAAGATGTCGGCGATGAACACCACTACGAACATGTCCAAGATGGAATACCTTGTTCATCAGGTTCATGAACATTATCGAGGCGTTAGTTAACACAAACGACATCACAATGAACTCAAACTAGCCATACCGTATCCTGAATGCTGTCTTCGGAATGTCCTCCTTCTTTACCTTCACTTGATGGTAGCCTGACCTCAGATCAATTTTGGAAAATGCCTTCTCTCCGCTAAACTGATCGAACATATCATCGATCCTCGGCAGCGGATACTTATTTTTGACCGTGAGGCTGTTGAGAGCCCTGTAGTCGATACACATCCATACCGACCCATCCTTCTTCGGTATAAATAGTACCGGTGTACCCCACGGTAAAGAACTCGATCTGATGAAACCTTTGTCCTGTAACTCACCCACCTACTTCTTCAACTCCACTAGCTCGCTGTTATTCACTCTATAGGCATGCAGAGATATCGGCTCTGTTTCGGGCTCCAAGTCTATAGAGAACTCCACATCCCTGTCCGGAGGTAACCCTGCCAACTCCTCTGGAAATACATCCATGAACTCAGCTATCAATGGATGTGGCACGCTCTTCTCCTCTATTGAAACTCCGCAGAGGACTCCGTTGCTCTGCTCCGCCTCCCGTCTGGTGAACTCAAACTCTGGCTCTCCTGGCACTCTGAAAAGAACTCTACCACCATGATAATCTATACTGGCATGGTGCCTTCTCAACTAATCCATCCTGAGTACAATATCGCAGTTCAGTAATGGCATTACGAGTAGACTCACATCTAGTTCTCGGCCTCCTAAAACTACTCTCCGATCCATGCAAATATCACGGACGAGGATGATACCACCCCAGTCGTGATCTTGCAAGTCCTAGGCAACGATTCAGAAGAAAGATGGTGTCTAATAGCAAATGATACAGACATAAAACTATGGAAAGCAACCGAATCAAACAAAGCAAATGTGGAAAACGACATAATCAAAGGAGGGCAGTTATTTCAAAGAAAGGAAATTAGCAGCAAGAATTAGATAAGAGTTTTTTCTAATGTGATTGAGTACCTTAAACTTATATCCTATATCCTACTGTAGGTTGTAGTTATCCTCTAGTTCGAGTACCACTACAAAATTGTACTAGTTGTGACTCTCGACCTGCATGGGCCACCACTAAAAACATGTTACGACCTGCACCCAGTGTAAGGGCACAAGAGTGGATACATCCAGCCTACGCCGCAGTGTCGGCGATAGAACGCTGTCCTAGGTTACAACATCTAATAATATAACTGTACTTATATAATGATATACTCTCCAAAAGGAGGACAACATATAAAGTATAACTCAATCACAGAATCTAAGATGGAATGAAGAGATAAAAGATGGATAATAATCTCAACAGAGAACTACAACAGAAAGAAATAAGTTTGGATGTTTAAACAACATTAAAATCCAAATAACTGAAGTACATTTCAACGACAAAATATCTAAATAAAGATAACTAGTCTGGAAGTCTAAACTAGACAATGGGCAAGTCTTCAGCAACTGCTTGATCCTCCTAAGGGTCCAGGTCACCGCTGTCATCTAAGCCCGCTCCATAGTAAGTAGGGAAGAACTCCTGCTCATTCTCTATAATATTTTCAACATGTCCAATCAGGACAGGAACGAGCACATTATATCTCACCCAGTTTATATCATGACAGGAACTGTAAAGCATGCTATAAAATAAGATACATAAAATGCTGTAAGAAATAAACGTGAAGAGAAAGAGAGAATCTGATAAACAAAATATATCTATATATGGTAATAGATAAATGTAAGTGACTATGTCATTTAGAGTATAAGATAGTTATGTGAACGGCTTGAGTTTATATATGATTACACTACAGAATTTATACATGATTATACTACTTTGAAATCGTTCACATGACTACTTCTACTCTCCCGTACCCCAATCAATACACAAGGATCTATACAAGTTATGTTATTATACATAAAAGTTTTATACATGAAGCTCATCCGATCATGAGAGTACATGAGAGCACATGAGTGTACATAAATAATAAAAGTCCATAGAATACATGATGTTCGTGAAAAGCACATGACATAGTGTATTTGATGCACCCGAGGGGTATAACATCTTATTTAAAGATCCATATAGTACTAATCCATGATAACATCGTGTCAGCATCAAGTAAATTAGTCTATAACATGAATATTATTCCTAGCAAGTATGAAACGATCAGAGAATGTACTCGTCTGATATCCCGAATATCTGATGAGAATATGAGTCCGAACCAGAGTATCTGGGTCCTATTTAGAGCAACCACAGGTTACAAAGTGTCTAATATGAAATAAGAGTAATCTGTAATACATTCTATATAATTCTAGAACATTCTAGGTCAAATTCAACTCTTGGTCAACTCTGGTCAACCATTCTAGTCATACTAGGCCAAAGTCAACCATTGGTCAACTCTGGTCAACCATTCTAGTCAACTAGTTAATAAGTCTAAACTTAAGTTATCTCGTCATTTCAAGTCCGTTTGAGTCAATTTGGATCAAGTTTGACCCAAAGTTGACTTTTGTCAACTTGGTCAACTTGCTAGCTAATTATGCCATGTTAGGCTTATTGGGCTATTTCTAAACTAACTCACTAATCCCTAGGTTAATATCCTATAGCATGATCATATATATATATATATATATATATATATATATATATATATATATAATATATATATATATATATATATTTTATATATATATATATATATAATATATATATATATATTTATATATATATATACATACATACACATATACATAGGTATATAAGGAAGGGAATGAGAGTGTGTGAGATGGTAGGGGCTGCTGCTAGCGACTGTTGTGGGGGTAGAAATCTGAGAAAACTTGCATACATTATATATATATATATATTTAAATTTTTTTTGGAAAAAACAATTTTATTGAAAATGGAAACAGACTAGGACTGGGTCCCACAAGCGGCTGACCCAGTTCGAAAATTCAAACAAAAATACAAGGGCGGAAGGAGTCCACGCGGCCCGAAGGGGACGGGGCTCGAGGAGATGCGTGGCCAGAAGGGGGCTGGTCCCGAGGGGATGCGGGGCCCGAGAGGGGGGGACGAAGCCCGAGGGAGCGCCTCGGGGCTGCCGCGATCGCGTCTGCGGGAGAGGAGGGAAGACCGCGACGCCGGGAAGAGACAGCCGCCGGGGGGATCTGAAGGGCCCGAACTAGGGGGCGCTGACCGGGGCCTCGAGACCGGAGAGGGGAAGATGGAGGAGCCCCCGGCGCTGTTGGCCGACCTGGAGAGGAACGAGGGGATCCATTGGCCGGAAGGGATGGCGGCCTCGGCGCGGGTGAGCGCGCGGCGACGGCTCCCTAAAGGAGGAACGACCCCTGGCAGGAGTGGCCCGGAGAGGGTGGGTGAGGCGGGGAGCGCCGGCCGAGGGCCTTAGGCGGCGGCTAGGGTAGTAGAAGGGGTTCGACCCCCACGACAACGCTGAGGGAAGAGCAGAACCGCCGGCGACTGAGGAGTGCCAGTGGGACGCGACCGACTGGGGGGAGGGAGACCCAGTACCACCCCAGGGTGGTGGGGTCCTAGAAGTAGGTCGTCGCCGAGGAGGAATAGGGCGAGGCGTGATTGGCGGCGGGAGGGGGAGGGGGTCCGCGACCGCGGCAGCGGGAGTCGCGGATGGGTGGAAATCCGGGAGGAAGTCCGCGCCCAGAGCGGAGGGCGGCGCCGGGGGGAGCGAGTCGGGGGGAGGAGCGGGAGGAGTAAACGTAGGGGGAAAGGAGGCAGCCTGGGCGGAGGGCGCCCGGGCTGGAGGAGATGGGGGAGTCGGATCTGACGGAGCGGTGCTGAACCCCGGAGCCACGAGGATGCCGAGCGCCAGGGGGGTGGAGGCGTGTCCGAGGCGGTCACCGTTCGGGACTCAGCGAGTCGCCTCGGAGAGGGGAAAAAAGGGGGTGGGACCGCGGCCGCATGGAGAGGTGGCACGGCGACGAAAATGGCGGCCGACAGGGGCGACGGGCCGGGGCCAAGGAGGGAGGGAGCCGAGGCCGGTCGGGGGCACCGAGAACGGCGACGCCTACGCCACCGAGAGTGGCGGCGGCCCTGAGGAAGAGAGAAGAGGGAGGAGGGGCCGTCGCACGTCGGGCATACGCCTGTCGGCTGTACCGAGGGAGGAGGGGCTCCCCGCGGAGAGAACTGCCGGGGGAAGCCAGGCCACCCGCTGAGGTCGCGGTGGCCGGGGAGGAAAGGGAACCCTCAGCGGGGCGTGGAGCGCCGGAGCGCGGCCGGCCACCATCGGGATGCGGGCGGGGGGTACTCGAGGAGCGGCCGATCTGCTACCAAGGGGAGCCACGCCCAGAACCCATCCATTATATATATATATATATATATATATATATATATATATATATATATATATATATATATATATATATATATATATTTTCTTTATATATATATATATATATATATATATATATCTACAAGTATCTATTTGAAAATAACGAAGATATACATGTATAGGAATCTATAGATACACATGGAACAAAATGTGAAAGTTTATATATATATATAGTCTATATAACTAAAATAACAATCATAACTCAAATCTGAGATTTCACAACTTATACCTAAATAAAATTGTCATTATATATATAAGGAAACTATATATATATATATATATATATATATATATATATATATATATATATATATATATATATATATATATATATATATATATATATATATATATATATTTATATATATATATATATATATATATATATATATATATATAAAATATATAAAAAATATATAAAAAAATATATAAAATATATAAAAAATATATATATATATAAAATATATATATATATATATATATATATATATATATATATATATATATATATATATATATATATATATATATATATATATATATAAAATATACCTACTAACTATATATAGAAAGTAATATATAGGAAGCTATATATATAAAATATATAAAAATATATATATATAAAAATATATATATATATAATATACCTACTAACTATATATAGAAAGTAATATATAGGAAGCTATATATATATACATGGAAAACAAATATATTTCAAATCCTTATAAACTAACTATCAACATAGAATTCTGCTCAGAAAAGATTCATTACCAATATGCAATCAAACTTTAATAATCAAAGTATCAAAACCCAAGAATTAACATTCAAACTCAACCCAACATAATACCCCAATCTAACTCGATACCCAAAATCAAATATACACAACTAGAACTTGTGAAACTCGACAAACACGAAGGTATACATGTGTGTGACATGCTCGGGTACTCACAGGGACGAACTCGTGTCCGTATCGTGTCAAGTCAGTGCATATCACACGGGTACGTGCACGCGCAAATAGAAACGTGCTCGTGGGCACATGCCGCGCTCAATAAAATGCCACACGCAACACAAGGAGCCTCGTGCTTGTGCATGTAGCTAGACGAGGTCTAGGTCTAGGTGCACACCATATAGACATGTGTCTACGTTGTGTCCACGCATCGCAGGACACGCGTATCCGCGCGGCTATACGTGCGCGCACGTGCGACCTCGTGGGCGCATGTCGACATCCGTAGCTCGCGACACGAGCCACGTCGTGCCACGTGGTCGAGTCCCTGAGTAGACTTGGTCAAGGGATTCGTGTCCGTGTTCCTAGAACGAGTCCTCGTCGAATCGTGTCCGCGAGCAAATGCCGTGTCAGCGGCATTTTTTTGCGCACGTACACAGTTCAGCCGACCAGTACGGGTTGGATTTCTCCGCGTACGCTCCACAAAATGTCGTGAAATTTTAGGAGCACATGGGCAAAGGTTTTCCCAGATGTCCATCAAATTACAAATGAAACCATGACCTGTGCGTCGAGTTATGACACTCGAGTTGCAGGACACGCACGGGGATCCCGTGCACGCGTGTTCGTGTTCGATTTGGACACCAAAAACATGCTAAAATGAGAT
Source organism: Iris pallida (assembly GCA_029216955.1). Lineage (NCBI taxonomy): Eukaryota > Viridiplantae > Streptophyta > Magnoliopsida > Asparagales > Iridaceae > Iris > Iris pallida. The sequence continues at coordinate 9,897,240 of JANAVB010009196.1, forward strand.
CCGTCTTCAAGAAAGTTGTTTCAAATATACACAGCAACAAATTCATGGAAACAAAAATGAAAAATATGAACTTCCGATTCTAAGAGGCATTTCGTCGAACACGTGTTCCAATATACCGACACGTGTCCGATACACCTATCAAACGGATACGAAATCCTACCAAACTACATGTACAGGTTCGGGGTACCTAGATAGATGTATCTACAAAGAAAAATCAGAATTTACAAGTGTTTAGAGGGGTTTACCTATTAAGAGTCAATATCTCAATGAAACGAGCCTCCAAACGCGTCGACGCCGATTTCCTCTGGTCCAACGCCTCTGACTCCTTGCTAGCAAGTCCCAGTAAGTTCCTCTCCTCCAAGGATCGCAACACACTTATTTGGATGGATTTGGATAAGAATTGAGAAAATTGGACTTTTGGAAGAGGAGGCTATTTCTAGGGTTTTGAAACTTGGTGGCTACAAAGCTGTACACCTAAAGGGGGAGGGGCTGTTATTGTGGCCGATCGGGAATTGCTAGGGTTAGGTTAGGGTTTAGGATGGGCCACCATGCAACTAAAGTCCATATAAAGCCCATTAGCAAAAAAGGTCCAAAAGCTACATGCTAAAATAGCCTAAAAATGATTTTATTTGTTTCCTAATTAGGACTAATGATCTAAACTAAAATCTAATTAACTAAATAGGATTTCATATGGTTAGTCTTCTAATCAAGGTTGACTAAGGTTAAACCATCTGCTACCTCCAAGAGCACTAAACAAAAACTAAATACCAATCAATTTAATCCTAAAATAGTCAAAAATTTAAAATATCATGTAATAACAAAAATACCCCTAATCTAGAAAAGTGGGAGTGATAGCTGCAGACCAAGGAAGGTATGACCAGCGTGCTTCCAGGCTAATGCGGACGAGAATTGGCTGTTAGAAGAAGGGGACCGGGCCAAGGTGTCTGGCTTATCTGAAATAAGCGTACCTGATTCACAAATCCTCGCAACCGCTTCGTTCCCGAGCAGCCGCTCGATATAAGCCATGTCCCATGCCTGATCAATGGCGTTCAAGAGGTGCTTATTTAAGATAGTCTGAGAAGTGGTCTCGAAGGTAGAAGGGGGATAGGGAACCATGGATTGCCCGCACCATACCTCTCTGAAGATGTCGGCTTCGTCCTTTCTGACATTGAGCAGAAACAAATGCTTACCTAAGTCCTTACCAGAAGAAATCTCTGCCATATCGGTGATACAGAGCAGTTGGCTTCGACGATGAAGGGATGAGAGTATGGGAAGTAACTAGCCCGCCTATAGTTGTCCCAAAGAGATTGCGAGACCGCAGGCGCCACCTCTGATTGACCACTTGGAAAGTAATAACTTCCTACAGTCGACGAATGGTGAGGCCCCCTTCACGTAGTGGCTATACGACGGCTACCTAACGAGATCAGTGGTGACGTGCATGACCCAATTGATATTCCCGCAGGAAATAGTTGAAAGTGTGCTCGATGGAGTCGAGCACCTTCTTGAGTGGGTTTCAGGCTGGTAAGGTATAGATGGCATAGACGAGAGGACGTGCCTAAGTAGGATCAATCTGCCACCAATGGATAGGATGTTAGACTACCACCCGTTGATCTTCTGCCATATTTTGGTGACGAAAGGTTCAAACAAGGAGCTGCGACCATTCCTATAAGTGATCGAGCATCCGAGATAAGTGAATGGAGGTGAAGCAGATGGAAAGCCCAAAACTATCGTACTGTCTTGACATATTGAGGGGATGTGTTCAGGTGGGTGTAAACGCGACTGTTTGATGGACTGATTCTCTAACCTGACACCCGCTCGAATTGTTGTAACACCTGCGATATCAGGCAGATGGTCCTCTAGTCTCCGGAGGAGAAAATAATGAAATCATCGGTGAAAGCAAGGTGAGAAATCAGGGGGCAACCACTAGAAGAAGAGTACCGAAAGAAACTGTCATTTGACCCCAGATTTATGAGATTCCTGCTTAGTCCTTCGGCAGCAATGATGAAGAGAGTGGCAGAGAGGGGATCCCCCTGCCGAACCCCCTCGCTAAGAGTGGATCAAAGAAATCCTCTGGAGGGCCGTTGCTCATGATAAAGAACCACAAATTGCTTACCGATCTCCAGATGATGTTCTCATCGAAGCCGATTTGACTGAGGACCCATATGAGATATTGCCAATTAATCCGATCGTAATCTTTGACCATGTCGAGCTTAACAAAAATGTTACCCCCCAGTTCTTCTTTCCCATTTTATGAATCGTCTCTTGCATAAGAGGATGTTATCGATGATACTTCTATTATTGACGAAGCCGCTTTTCTCGTTGGAGAATATCTTTGGCAGCAGAGGAGACATCCTCGTCGCAATAATCTTGGTGAAGATTTTATTGGTAAAATTATAGAAGCTAATGGTTCTATAATCCGAGAAAGTAGCTGGGTTTTGGATCTTCGAGATAAGGGTCAAAGACATGCTAGAGATTGCTCTCAGAAGCTCCAATCCTTCAAGAAATGCCCTGGTTGCTTCGACGATGTCGGGGCCAATGATATCCCTACAGAAGATGAAGAAATGGCCCAAGAAACTGTCGGTGCCGGGGGTGCTGTCAATGCTGAGTTACTTCACTACATCGTGAACTTCCTCCGCGCCGATCGGACGGAAAGAAAAATGTTATCTTCATGGGTGATGGGGGATGAAATTTGATTCATAAACTCCTTATCTTTGGTAATGGCTTCTTTAGTAGATAGACCTTCAAAAAAACAATCCGCTTCAGTGGTGATGTCCTCCCTGCTGTTTGCCTATCGTCCATCTTCTTTTTGAATTTTCTGGATGTGTAATTAATTCCTTCTCTGTCGCACACATGCATGAAAATATTTAGAGTTCATATCCCCGTCGATGTCCCATCTTTATCTGGCCCTCTAGCACCAGATGGATGTTTTCTCTGTAATGCACTACTTCAGTCGTGCTCGTGTCACATTGAGAGAGGACCTGGGGTCGAGAGAATCATGGCATTTGAAGGTTTGTTTGGACGGTTGATGTTGTCCTCCGTAGCATGAAGGGACTGGAATATGTTACCGAAAGAGGAGCGGTACCACAAGGACAGACCTTTCCTGGCCGCCGTCAGGCGAAGAACGATACGAAGGAGGGGGTTAGTGTGTTGAACCGACAACCAATCTACATGCACAGTGGCTTAGAGCTCTGAGTGCTCGCTCCAACAATGGAGGTATTTGAATTGTTTGATGAAGGATGGTTTCTCAATGGAGATCTCCAAGAGCAGTGGGGAGTGATCCGACTCCAGGCAGTTGAGATAAGAGATTGAGAAGTAGTACACCAAGTCATGCCAGAGATGGTTGAAAAGGTCTCCATCAAGCGTGACATTTATCGGTGGAGACCCTCCTGTGAATTGGTCAAGGTGAATGCATTTTCGAAAGACGAAATTGGCGATAGGTGAGCTTCGTACATAAACTGAGTAAATTCGAACATTGACCCGAGGAGGGAGGAAGGCCTCCCGATTTCTCCGTACAATTGGAGGCGCCGTTGAAATCGCCTCCACAAATCCACAGCCGATCGAAGAACTATCTTTGAAGTTGCAGCAAAACCTTCCACAGGTGGAATCTCAACTGCATGGTCCTACCACCGTGGATGATAGAAAGCGTCACTTTCTCTTAAGGGTGATCAATGGATTGTATGATGGCTTGGCTATGGATGTCAATAATAGTAGCAAAGATGGTGCTATTCCAGAACATCAAAATGTACTTATTGGTGGCGAAGGCGTGGGTGAAACCCAGTTTAAGGCAGAAGAGCTCAATCCTGGATTCATCCACTTTGGTTTCGATCACTGCCAGCAGAGTGATGTTGTGATGTTTCTTGACGGATTTTAGACGATTAAGAGTCTTCTTCCCAGCCAACTCGCGTGTGTTCTATAAGAGGATGTTTAACATAATTTTTTTTAGAGATGGCTGAGTTTAGAGGCCGATCTAAGGATCATAGGAAATGGCTTAGGTCTTGAACTGGACGGGGTGGAAGCATAGACTGGTGTGGTGGCTGCATCAGCGAGAGGGGCCGAGGAGAAGTGGATCAGAGAAGAGGAGAAGTGGATCGGAGAGGATCCATGGGATGTGGCGGCATCATCAGTAAGAGGGATCATGGAGGGAAGGATCAGAGAGGATACATGAGGAGAAGAAGAAAGTGTCATCTCTTTGGGGTAGGAACTAGAGATTGATGTGGTGGACACTCCTTGACCAACCACATTCTGATCGACAATAATGCTGGCTCTAGTGGCGCAGTGGTCCGGGGCAGAGACGATAACCAGCCTCCACTCTGTCAAGGCTAGGGCATTGGAAGGTGGTACTAGTACTTCGGTATTCGAGACTGGTTCTTCCGTATCGGAGAGGGATGTGCTTTGTAGCAATTTGGCCTTCACAAGGTGGATGTCCGGTCCTGTGCTAGAGTTATCGACTATGTTTTTGTTGGCTTTCTTGTTTTGTTTGTGGAGGGTGGTTCTGTCCTTGTGGATCTCGCTCGTTTCATTGGTTTCCCCCGGGTTGTTGCATTGGGTTACAGTAACCTCTCTGTTGATCCTCTTGCATACGTCGATTTGGTGCCCTTGGTGGAGGCAATGGGAGCATAAATGTGTGATTCTCTCATACTTGATGGCCTGCCATATATTGTTATCATTAGGGAGAATGATCCACAGTCTCGGGGGCGAAGATTTGCTAATATAAATTTCAACCAGAATGTGGGCAGGCTTGGTCGAGAGTGCATGGTTATGGCCTAGTCGACCTTCAATAAAGTACCAATACAGCTGGCCAGGAAGAACAGAGCTTGTGTGTTAAAAAGGTGCTGGGGAAGGCTCGGAAAGGAGACCCAAATCGGAGCAACCGGCGACTCTCTAGAACTCTGGGGACCATTGGAAAATCCTCATGACGGAGCCGGCGATGAACCAAGATTCGCGAGATCGAAGGCGAAGGAAGTCGTTCTCCGAATGAGGGTAGATGACCAAGTATTTCCCATCAATGAGCCCTACCGAAATCAGAGCTTCGAGCTTCAGGCTGGACAGTCTACGTCGAACCAAGTCGACTGGGGAACAGAAGTGAGAGAATTTACAGATAAGCGCCAGTCGGAGCGGAGCCTGAAGGGCTTCCACTTCCACCTGGAAGAATGAAACGGCAGAAGCTCCATCAAAAACTGAAGAGGTGTAGTCAATCGACTGTAGGAGGCCAAAAGGAGGCACAGACTTAGCTACAGACAGCAGAACCGGTAGGGAATCGGGGTAGTTGGAGACCACCTTGACGAACGGACGGTATGCGCTGTAAGGAATTGGATGAATAGTTACTGCACTGGCGGCACCCTGAGATGGAATAGCTACCACGCTAACAACGCCCTTAGCTGGAGGGGCTCGGACAAAAAGAGGGGGCGGCAAATCAAAACTAATCGGAGAAGCGAGAGGGGTTGAGCATCGGGCGTTGGAGGAATTTGAGGAGGGTGCCAAAGATCCATGTAGGTCGAGCAATCTAGTGGTGGTATGAGGGAAGGACCAGAGATGAGGGGAAGTAGGAGTCGAGGGGAGGACGGGAGGGAGGCGGTGGGGCACGCCCGGGCCCCGCCGTCGCCTCACCAAGGAGGGCCGAATCGTGGAGCTGGAGGCTATGCCCCAAAAACATCATTATATATATATAGTAAGAAGGAGAGAGAGAGGTCAAAATTAAGAAGGGAGCGAACAGAGAGGGGTCGAGAGAGAGTGAGAGAGAGGGAGTCAGAAGAGGGAGGGGGAGGGGCGTTGATCGGGGCTCACCGGAGCGACGAGGCTAGAGGTGACTGTTTTCCATGAACAAAAATTGAAGAACTTTTTGTATTTCATAATTTTAAAAGAGTACAAAAGATATCCTAAACAAGAAATCTAAGTACAGTTGATTCTGGGAAAGTGTGACGATAGCGATCAAGCACTGCAGTGGCTCCTTTACTCCATTGACGATCTGACGACGAAATGAACTTACTCTGATTTTCCGAATGCCTATGAGTGGTAATCCGGGTTGCCAATCTAAAAGCAGTCGAAGGATCCTAAATGAAGGAAGACATATTCTATTTCTAGGTGAGCACATATACGGTGTGCACAGGGGTTTTGGTGCAAGAGCACTGCGTGTACAAGATTTCTGAAGAATCTGTTGTAACCGTACTGTGGGGGCTGCTGTTGAGTTGACATATGGAAGTTGTTGAGATTCCCTTGTTACTGAGGTCTTGGGCAGTTGGCGCTACTCATTATCAGTGACATATGGCGTGCACACACTACTCGAAGATCTCATTCAGTTTAAACAAACTAGATTTTGATTTTATCGAATGAGCGACTGTTTGAACAAACTACATCTGATTGCATCTGAAGAGATACAACTGTTTGAGCAGACTAAATCTGGTTTTATCTAAAAAGATATAACTATTTAACAAACTAGATCTGATCGTATCTGAAGAGACACGACTATTTGAATAAACTAGATCTGATTGTATCCGAGGAGATATAGCTGCCATACTGGCTACGTGGCAAGGTGCCACATTTATGAAGGAGCTGCACGCCACATGAGCTGCTCTTTTGAAGGATGTCAAAGAGACTGCGCTTTTGAGGTGATAAGTGATTGTGCTTTCGAGGAGCTCTGAGAGAGCTGTGAAGGAGCTGCACTTCTGGGAAGCTCTGAAGGAGTTGTGCTTCTGAGAAGCTATGAAGGAGCTGAAGAAGCTGCACTTCTGACGAGATCTGAAGGGGCTGAAGGAACTGCGCTTCTGAGAAGCTCTAAAGGGGCTGAAGGAGCTGCGCTTCTGAGAAGCTCTGAAGGGGCTGCGCTTCTGAGGATCCCTGAAGGAGCTGCTCTTCTGGGAAGCTCTGAAGGAGCTGCTCTTCTGGAAAACTCTGAAAGAGCTTAAGGAGCTGCACTTCTGGGAAGCTCTGAAGGAGCTGCGCTTTTGAGGAGCTCTGAAGGAGCTGATGGAGCTGCGCTTCTGAGGAGCTCTGAAGGAGCTTCGCTTATAAGAAGCTTTGTCACTACGTTTTTGGGGCACTTAGTGACTGCTTCTGTGTGGCTGAGTCAATGCTTCTTTATTGCTGCCATTTTGAGTGGCTCGAGAAGAGGTGACTTAAGAGACTTGACTTCATTAAATGAGGATAATTGTGAAAAATTCTAGCTTCATCCCATTAGTTCGAAGTGTTTGATTCACTACCATGTTAAGCATGGGTTAGACCACACACAACCTATATAAAGGGAAGATTTTGAGGAAGCCTTTTGTTCATTTCTTTTTGTCATTCCTCTGTCAAGCTCGATCCTGACTTAGCTTCGGACGGCCGTAGGCCTTGCATAAGTCGACTGTTGGTTGTAGATCTCTTCGTTCAAAGAAGCTTTAGTCCTGTGGAAGAACAACTTTAGAGTTTCGAGATGCACTTGAGCGTATGTCATGGGGGGTTCGAACTTGAACAACATCTTGGAGATCTTTGAGACCCAAGATACTAGATTTGGATCGACGACTGGCCCTTCGTTATGCTTGAAGTGCCATAGGTTGCGCTGTGAGCTTTGTGTAGGAGTTGTGTCCCTGTTCTGCTCAATAACTGCTTCATTAGCTATATTGGAGCGGGAGAGTGCTGCGCTCCTGACTAGAAAGTGATTTGCTCTGGCTGCACACTTGTAGGCTAAGTAGATAGTTTTTATATGTAACAATGTTAATCTGTAATAGACCTTTGTAATCATGATTAATAAAGTATCTCTTTTTATACACTGAGCTTTTCTTATCAATTTGATGTGTGCAACAACTTTTGGGTACCATGCGCTTTTATAACTGTTGCGCTTTTTGATGCTTCTACAATACTCCCTTCAAAGTTTTCAAATTTGGACAAGTTCGGAACACTTTTAACAGAAGCATAAAATGACAAATGGCATAGAAAGTGCGCAACGTGTTCCTAACAGGTTGTCAAGCGTTTAGTAGCCATCAACATTAATGTTTTGAGCCGTCATTTCATTTAAATAATAATGACTCCTCATTTTTAGGGGAAGATTCATCATGATTTTGTTTCATCCCTACGCTATTCAAAGCATTTCTTCACCTATAATGAGTCCCTTGGCCTTATCTGCTGACATGTGGCTCTATCCCATAAGTAGGAGTCTGCAGAGGGAGAAAAGACTTCTTTCTTCTGTCATTAATCTCAAACTTTTTTAGAGCGAGTAATTCTTCTTCCCCAAATCAAAACCCTAGTTTTCTTCCATGGCCTCCAAAAACCCGAGAGCTCTTAGAGTTCCCAAAGCCGGCAAGGTGGGTGCGGTGAGTATGAGTAAGGCCAAGGGGAAGCGGCCGACGTCAGAGGCTGTCGATGTCGACAATTCTCCGATCGCTGATGTCTGCACGCCTGTAGACGTGCGATCGGCTGTTGTAAGTAGGTGTTTCATTTGAAATTATTGATGCCGAGCTCCGTCTGCTGATACACATCAGCGCTACTTCTCGGAGTTGTGTCTCGAAGATGTTTTAAAGCTTCCTCCGCTGATGCACATGAGCACTACTTCTGCGGAGTAGTATTTGTAAGATGCACGAAAGCTCTATCTGTCGATGCGCATGGTCGGTACTTTTTAAAATAACGACTGTAAGATGTGCTAAGGCTTTAGCTGATGCACAACGTCACTAAACAGTGCCTGTGCGGATGCTTGCTAGCTGATGCGTAGTGTCAAGAGGTGCCTGCGTAGATGCTTGCTTGCTGAAGCGTAGTGTCACTAAACAATACCTACGCCGATGCTTGTCTGCCGATGCATAGTGTCACCAAAAAATGTCTGCACGGATGCTTGCTTGCTAACATGCAGTGTCACAGTACCTGTGCATTTTTGTAATAAAATACTTAGTATATTCTTCTAACTTTTGTTTGTTTTGTGCACAGTTTTCGTGACTATGCTACTTTTTGACGAGCTTCTCTTCGACTCATCAGTCTGCGCATGAGGCATAAATGTCGATGAAGCAATTGTTAATCATGCCAGGAGATTGATTGTCCGAGGCCAACCGGAGGGGTGACTGGACAGGATACGTGCACAACACGTCTTCTTTCGTCTTATGATGGATCGAGGCAAATTGTCAACCGTCACTAATGTTGGGGATAAGATGCTAAAGCCTTAGTTCCTCTTTGGTGATAAGCTGATCTTGAAGGAGACATACCTCCTGCATCTTAAGGAGGATTTGTATTTCGAGAACTACGGCCTCAGTTAGTATGTTCCGACGACCGATCGGCACCTCCTCCTCTTGGTTTTTTATTGCTTCTTCGAAAAGTGACGCCAGGAATAGGATCTAGCCCTGACTCAGGGGGTTAATGATGGGCCATTTTAAAGTGGACACACACTCCAAGAGGAGGGACTCTTTTAAGTGTGTCTATGATGGTCCGTCGTACACTTTACGGGTGCTGCTTCCCGTCTGGTTAGTGATTTTACTCCAAATATACATCCACTTGGGGAACCGGCTTCTAGCGGTGGGATGCACATGCCCGAAGGGAGCCTTCCGGGTTGACGGTTGGATCTATTCTGAGGCCAAATGGTGCACCCTAACCCAATGGATATTGGATAAGTACAAGGCAGAGCTGAAGGGTATTGGCTTGCACCGTGCTATAAGGGCTACCTAATATGGTATGGACATCAATCAACCCCTATTCGTGGTATTGTTGGAGATGTATCATTACCACACCGAGACCTTCTATACACCAGAAGGAGAGACCCTTCATGAGATGTTTGCTATCTCAAAGCTGCCCTAGCGTGAAGGGCCATACAAAGAATACAGTCCTTGCAAAGAGGAGTTAATGGGGTTGGAGAATAAGTACCCTGAAATAATGGCAGTGTACAAAAACTGCTTTGCCATCACCAGGTGTGCGTACGCCAGGACACCCAGAAGACTCACCCATACACTTCTGCTTGGCGATGCTACTTCTTCACACATCATCCGTCAGAACCAGATCAAGTCCACTTTACCACTCGTAGGGCGTACACCCCTGACGAGGTTGAAACTATGATGGTTAAGGCGAAGGTGTCAGCTCCCTCGATAGATATTGAGGGGAATCCTACCTCTATAGTCCACAACTACTTTTTTCTAAAACTTGATCGCCTTGAGCCCGAAAGCGGCTGGCTGCCTTTTTGATGATATGGCTGCGGAAGGCCATGGTACATAGAGGTTTTAGATATGTGGCGCGAGTGACTCGGTAAATTATCATGCCGGCTGTAAAAGCTGGTCTTTCGTCACCCGATGGCTTTGCTCCCAGCCATGGTGTGTGATACTCTATGAGGCTTATGGGATCTTTCGAGAAAGATAATCGTGCATCGTTGGTGAACCGACAAATTTCCTCGGGCTGAAATTCCTTACCACTACCTGATGGCCTGGTTAGCGCTACATCGCCTTGGCCTAATCGCCCCTAACACCATTGAGGGTTATGAGGAGGGAGACGCAACCTGCTCAACTATCGTTGGGCGAAGTAGCTCCATCAAGGTGTTCCCATCTGTAGATGGGTATTGGGTCGCTTGGATGGCTTCAACTTCAACAGGACTTCGTCCTCTTACAGAGGCTATTTGGCAGAAGATGAGCTAATAGACCATGGCGGAGAGAAGAGTGACCTGACTATTGGCACATTTCATTGGCTGCAGTCCATTCATCCCTCACACTTGGTGTACCAGAATCAGAATCAGGTATTCCTGAAACCCTATCTGCCGATTCGGTTTGTGTGACAGTTTGGTTATAGCTAGACAATGATAGACAACCTGAGCTCCTGCCTGGGTTACGAGGCAGTCTACTGGATGGCAATCGTACGTGGTATTATTATAATGTTGGGTGTAGTGGGGCAAGTTTTACGATCCCCATAATCCGAAGGGAGACCCACATCTTGTACTCCGCTGGAAAGTTTTACTGCTTGGCGAACAACTTCTCGTCCGGCTATGATCGAGAATGGAGTCTAATTAAGGGGACAAAGTTGGAGGCCAGTCAGTCGATCCTTAGGTGCCTTCGAGATCTTATATCATCGGGTGGTAGGACCTCGGATGGGTCCAGTGCTTCCCGGGAAGAAAGCGAAGACGCGGCGCCTTTGAACGCTATGTCAAAACGTCAGGTCCCCCTGGAAGCAAGTTCTCCACCTGCCAATAGATTCAAGAGGACCGTACATAAATATAGCGGATCTGTGCGATGGGCTTCACCGTATAAGAGGACTCCACCCCCTGAGTCTTCTTCACAGGTACACAACAGTTTTTTTACCTTGGTTTTATCTCATGCCTTCTACTTATTACTGTTTTGTTTGTACAGATAAAAAGACAGTCGGGACATTCAGAGAAAGATACGATTGAACTGGAGCCCAAAGCTCTCGGGGAAGTTCCTAAGAACCTTTTAATAGGGCACCCCTTCGGTGTCGCCGCATTCAGAAGTTAGAGTTACAGCCCCTGTATCAACTGGAGGACCTCCTTTGAGGAGGGAAGAAAGAATCACTTCTGCTGTGGGGCCCTCGAATATCGAGGTGCCTACGATCACGAGGGCCGAGAAAGCTAATGTCCAAGAAGAAAACCAAGCGACTGGTCCCAGCTATTGAAGAACCGGTCGATGCTCTCGCTGAAGAGTAGGTTGAAAAATAGCTGAAGAGCCGGTCGAGGCAGCCGTTGACGAGCCGGTCGATGTGACCATCGAACAGCCGATCGATGAGACTACTGATGAGCCGGTCGATACGATATCAAAGAGCCGGTCGATGAGACCACTGATGAGCCATTCGATGCGACCATCGAAGATTCGGTCGAGGAGGCCGCTGATAAGTTGGCCGAACAAGCCATCGAAGATCGGGCTGACAAGCCAGCTTCTGAAGTAGTCAGTACATTTTTGGCGGCTGGTGAATAGAACTTGGCTTTGGGATGAAGGGACCTTCTCCTTTGGGAGGTCCCGACCAAGAATATGTCCCATGAGGAGCTACACATGGGGCTTCTTCTGAGATAGTGGTACGAAACTTGGATCAAATATCATTTAAGGCTAGTGTTGCTGTTCTAATGGTGACCTCGTCCTTGGGTATGGGTGTTTTTGCCCCATCTGATGCCTCTAGTTCTATAGTGTCTAAAGCTATTGTTGCTCTTGCTGTACCTCCTCCAGGACTGTCTACCGTGGTACCACCTATTACCCCAATGGCTATGGCCGAGAATGACTATTATGCCATCCTTATTCTCGGCACTATTTATACTGCTTTTAAGCGTGGCATGGAGCGTGTTCTTCAATAAAAATGGTCCTTCATGCTGGCTCGGTCTATAGTAAAAGCCCAGTTGGTGGCCTTACGAGAGTATCTAGGTATGAGGCGAAAGCGAATGTCTTAGAGGTTTCTCTGGCGGAGTTAGAAGCCACTGTACTAGAGCTTCAGGACCTTGAGAAGAATCTTTCGTCTATAGTGGATGTAGAGTTAGAGAGGATGGCTACGGAACTCTTCCAATATGAATGGAAACGAGAGGCCACGGTGTGCAAGCTTACTGAGCTCGATGCTGAGATTGGGGAGACGGTCACTGCCGAGGAGATCCAGGTCTGCCGCTAAGACACTCTGGAAGAGCAACGTGAAAGTCTATGAGAGCAGATCCGGCTCTTGGAGGAGAAGTTGGATACAACTGAGAGTGAGCTGGAGAAATCCAGGGACGAACGGGAGTCCCTTTGCCTACAATCTGTGGCTTTGGCTCAAAAGAAAGAGAAAGTCATCGCTTATTAGGCAAAGATGGAGACTGCTTACCAAGGCCTGTCTCAGCTGAGAGATGAGGTAGCCAGGCGCCAGGAAGCGGAGCTCCTAAGGAACCAGATTGATGAGCTCATGCACCGGCCTACTTAGGCTGCAGTCTTGATGTCTTCTTTTTGTTCCCCTCCTTTGGAGAGGTTTTTTTATTTTGATATAGCAGAACTTCTTTTCCTTCATGAAATAAAAAGTTGTCCTTCTTTGTTTGCTCGCCCATTTGTGAACTCTTTTTAAATAGCGTAACTCTGTTAGGGATATTTTGATAGGGTGTTTACTCAGAGGTAATATGGACATGGTAAATACGAAATTTATGGTAGAATTTTCCTTACTCAGGTGTTATGTGGACATGGTAAGAATAAATTTTGTAGGGATGTATAGAATGACCCAGAGGTAGTATGGACGTGAAATGTTCTATAGATGAATATGACAACACGGGGTTTGCCATAGGAAAATGTCTACTCAGATGTAATATGGACATGGTAGACATGAACCTTGTTGGAGTATAGAAAATGACTCAGAGGTGATATGAACTTGGAAGTTCTCTACTGGGAAAATGAAGAAGGGATGAATTTGTTAGTAGAATTCATAAACATGTACGAGGGATATGGAAATACATGTTGATTTTAGACCTCAAACATACTACTTCTTTAGAAACTTGCTATTGATTGACATCATTAGCAAATCGCCGTTAGGTGTGGCAAGCCGGTAAGCACCATTGGAATAGACCGTCTTTATAACGGACGGTCCTTTCCACTTTGGTTCAAAATTGCCAGGCGTCTTGTCAATGATCACCATTGGTCTCCGAAAGGATAAGACAAGGTCACCCACTTGGAATGTCCTTTCTTTGACCTTTTTGTTGAAGGCCCCGAAAATTTGAGCTTGATACAACTCGATATGCTGCTGAGCTAGCAGATGCTTTTCGTCTAGCACTTCCAACTCTTGAAGTCGACGGCTCTGATCGTCTTCGTCTGTCAGCTGGTTGGTGACGACCACCCACAGAGATGGAATCTAGATTTCCAGGCGGAGTACCGCCTCGCTTCCGTAGACAAGAGAGAACGGCATATTGCCAGTAGGTGTCCGAATTGTCGTACAATATGCCCATAGACATTTGCCTAGTTTTTCATTCCAGTCGCGCTTATTAAAAGATATGACCTTCTTGAGCAACTTAACGATTGTCTTTTTGAATGCTTTGCCTAGCCCATTCAATGCAAGATTGTAGGTTGTCGATGCTACATTATGTATCCAATTTTTGTCATAAAACTGATGGAATGCGTGTCTTACGAACTGAGGGCCATTATCGTGGATGATCCTTCGAGGAACTCCGAAGCAGTAGATAACGTGATGCTTAACAAAGCTAGTCACGTTTTAGATTTCACCTCAGCCAATGGTATCACCTCCGCCCACTTGGAAAAGTAGTAGGTGATAGAGAGGATAAACCGTTGTCCCTTAGAGGATAGAGGGCTAATTGGCTCGATGATATCCATTCCCCATGCTTCGAACGGCCAAGCTGCCGTAGTGGGGTATAGGAACTCAAAAGGTTGGTGGATGAAGTTAGTATGTAACTGACATACCCGACACTTCGTAGCATAATCAACGACATCAGTCATCATGGTGGGCCAGTAGTAACCCATACGACACAGTCGGTCCTGTAACTTAGAACTCGGCTGGTGAGCTCCATAGATACCATTATATGCCTCCCGGAATGATTTTTTGCATCAGCATTAGACAAACACCGAAGGAGAAGTCCATCGTATGAACGACGATACATCATTTTGGTAGTTGTGTCATAGTAGAACCAAAGCGACAGTCTTTTGATAGAAGTGGCTTCCTTTGAGTCCTCGGATAGGAATCCGTAGACCGCATAGTCTACGAACGAGAATCGCCAATCCCGAATATCGACGTTAGTGTCTTTCTACACTGAGTCGCTCAGACATGTACATAGATTGTTCTTTGGGTAAACTAGCTCTCGACCTATCACGGTGACGGAGTGCTGGGTACCGATAGGAGCTACCAGAGAAGCGGCAAGACCGACGAGGGCGTCAGCCTCTAGGTTTTGCAATCGAGGTACATATTCTATAAAAAACCTGTAAAGGTAGAGATGATGTCGATTGTCGCATGATGGTAAGGAACCAGGTCTTCATGTCGAACCTTGCATTGTCTCGAACCTGATTGATTATCAGTTTTGAGTCACCATAGACCTCAAGGTAGTCAACCCCCAATTGTTTGGCGAGATGGAGCCCGATGACGAAAGCGTTGTATTCAGCAACATTATTGGTGCATGAGAGGATATACATGGTGGATGATGAGACCGACAGGGGTGACGAGGATTACTGCTACTTCCATAATAATTTTGCCTTTGGGGCCTGTTGTTGAAGCACCGTCAAAGAACATTTGCCACACGGGATTGTTTGTGACCACGTTGGACTCCAAGACCTCGTCGGAAATACCGTCATAGAGTTTTGATATTTTCGATACAGGATGAGCGGCCAATGCTTGACCCTTAACCACCTTGTGTAGGACGAACACCATGTGATAAGTCGTCAAGAGTATCGCCCATATGGCTAGCCATGAGTTTAGTGCCCCTGGCTTAGTCATTAGGACTCTGAGGGATTGACTCTGGTGATGACATAAATTGTCTGTCTGACTACATAATGGCTCATCTTTTGGATGACGAAGACTAGCACGAGACACTCTTTCTTAAGAGGATTATACCGTTGTTCGGTGCCAATTATGGTCCTGCTTAGATAGTAGATTACCTGTTCATGGCCTTCATTACTTTCCTGGACTAGCAAAGCGCCCAGAGAATGGTCTATAGCTCGGACGTATAGTAGAAAGGGCCTCTCCACGAATGGTGCTACCAGGACTAGGGGACAAGTGAGGTATTTCTTGATGTCGTCAAACGCGTGCTGGCATTCTTCGATCCATATATAAGAAACCCCTTTCTTCATTAGCTTGATGAAGGTTTGACATCGCCCAAAATGATTTGATATGAGCCTTCTAATATATGCCAAGCTTCCTTGTGGGCCTCGAAGCTCATGGAAGTTCTTCAGGAGAGCCATGTCCAGGATCACCTTAGTCTGTTCAGGGTTAATGTGAATACCCTTGGCTGTGACGATAAAGCCCAAGAACTTGTCACTGGAAATCCCCAGGAAAGAGTAGTTAGGTTCATCTTTAGCTAATGTGTCCGTATTAAATCGAACACCTTTCGCAAGTCATTGAGGTGGTTGGATTTCTTCTATATTCTAACGACAATGTCATCAACGTAACATTCTACTATTTTTCGGAGGTGTTTTCAGAATATGGTGCTCATAGCTGCTGATATGTTGCCCCATCATTTATCAAACCGAAAGGCATCACTGTGTAACAATAGATTCCTTTTGGAGTTCGGAATAAAGTATGCTTTTCCTCTTCAGGGAACATCTTAATCTGGCTATAGCGCAAAAATTTGACCTGAAGGACATACATTCGAAGCCATAAGTATTGTTGATCATAAGGTCGGTGATCGAAAGGTGAAACTTGTCTTTTGGACTGGCCTAGTTGAGATCCCTGAAGTCTATGTAGAGTCGAATCTTTCTATTCTTCCTGGTGACGGGAACGATATTGGCCACCCAATCTGGATGTTGCTCCTCGCGAATGAAGCCAACGTCTATGAGTTTGTCCACTTCTTTCTCGATAGCATCCATTATGTTGGGACAAAAGTGACGTTGTTGCTGTTTGACAGGTTTAGCGTCAGGCAGAATGTTAAACCGGTGCATTGCGACTTGCAGGTCTAATCCCGGTATATCTTCATAACTCTAGGCAAAATAATCGATGAATTCTCGGATAAGCTGTATTAGAGATTTTTTTGTCTTCTCCCGTCAAGCCCTTGCTAATGAAAATGGGTTTAGGTACAGCCTCGTCTCCTAGGTCGATCTGGACGACCTCATCTTCAGTGGGAGGTTTTTGCTTTTCGAAGCACCACTTCGATTGGGATCCTAGGCGTTGAACCTAGGGTTCTTCCTCGAAGAATTCTAGCATTTGGTCCTCCTCCACTGGGGGTTCGTAGAGACTATATTGACTGACAATATCTTTTTGAAGACCTGGCCGATACTGGCATCGGAGTCTCAGGCCGAGGAATTGGAGGAGTGAGAGTGCATCATGACCTCCGGTTTCGAACTCTACGCAGTTGTAGTGGGTGTAACATAACCAAACCCCAGGCGAGTATGGTGGTAGTAATCTTGAGGCTTTCCCTTTGGGGCACAAAGTCGTAAAGAGAGGCGTCGGCCATTGCCATTGTTCAGACCCTTGCCACAGGTCAAGTCGTAACCCATCTTCTAGATAAGGTGTTTGGCTTGAGCAGTATAACGGTAGAGTTGCATCTTGTCGTTATCAGGTTCAGGTTCGACGGAAGCGAGTTTTTGAGGACGTTCTACCCGACCGAAGATGATGGGTTCTTTATCTTTTTTCTTTGCTGGAAACACGATGTAAGCATCTCGGGACGGGACAACTCAGCTTGCAAGATTAGCGGTTGTCACTTGTGTTTGTAACATATACAAAGCGTTATCTAAGAAATGCATAGCATTCCAGTGTGCACAAAAGTGATTCAAAGATAGCTTTTTATTAATAAAATGCGCAATTTTGTCCCTATATACATCATCTGAAGAATGTGCCTCAGTATTGGCGTAAATGTTGTCCCCCAACTCTTCATAGATGAGGACGGAGGTTGCTATGGAAGAAGGTGAGGGAGGTCTTCGCTTCAGCTTGACTACTAGGGGAGATGGGGCCAGAGATTCTTGCGACCTCAGGACTACTTTTGGGGCCTTTCGAGGCAGCTTTACCCGAATAGGCTCCTGATATGTTGTGGATGACTCCAGAGACAAGGGACTGGGAGCCTTTCTTTGAAGCTTGATGACGAAAGGAGATAACTTCTGGGGAGGCTTCCCCTTCAGTCGAATTCTCAGCGATTCCTCAACAACCGCTGCGCTCTCCGATGCAATCTCTGCCTCATCGTTGGCATCTTGGCATCGTCATCCCAGGGGACTAACTTATACAGGTGAACATCGGTGCAGTATGCTTCGAGCCCTCTGAACAGGTCGTTAATCAGCAAACTCGGTCATGATAATCCCGTCCTTGGCCACATACTTCATGCACTGATGGAGGGTGGAGGGCATAATCATGTATTCATATATCCATGGTCTACACAACAGCTTATTGTAGTTTATGTCTACGTCAATGATATAGCAAGTAACATCCATCTGCAGATCACCTATCTCGCATTTCAGGCAGATCTTGCCCAAGGGCTTGCTCTTTTCAACATTAAAATTGTTGTTTGTAGTGTTGGATAAGGTCAGTCGGTGCATCAGTATCCCCAAGGTCGGGAGCAAACTTCAGGGGATTATGCTAAAGGAAGAACCATGGTCGATGTAGATACGATCGACCTTAATGGCACCAACATACCCTGTATAGTACATGGGCCTATTGTGTCGATTATTCTTCAGCAACATATCATGCTGAGTAAAGTGATGTTTCGGATCGTCTCCACCATATTGTGGCAATGTGGGCAAGCGGCAGTATCCTCCTTGGGCGGTTAGACTTGGGTAAGGAATGAGTCCACATTCCGTAATGCCTCGCTGAGTGCGTCCCGATTCTCTTTAGAGAGATGAAGGAGCTCGAAGAGCGATAGCTTGGCAGGAATATTGGCGAGTTGTTCCAATATGTCGAAGTTATAGGGCTTGATCGGCCCCACAACTGAGTCTTTCCTCAGCCGTTTGTCAAAATGAACATCCTCCTATTTTTGCTTGTCTGTTACAGGAGATTGAGATAGACATGTCTCCGAAGCATCAGGTGTGGTGATAGCAGCAGGCGGAGGTACCTCTTCTTCCAGAGCTTGATTGTCCTCTCACTGGTGAGCCGAACGAGTAGTAACCTGGGCATCATTGGTCGAGGTAGAAACCATACGACATGACTTGGTTTTTTCCCTTGACAGAGGGCACTGTGGGCAGCATCATGTCTGGGGCAAGATCAAGATAGACCCAATAACTTTGTCTTGCGGCGTCGTAAGTGGGATGTGGCCCTGAGCGTTATCATGGGCCGGTGGAAGGTTGACCAGTTCCATCGTCGTCTTGGGGATGGGGACGACGTCGTCTTGGGCTTCTACCTTCGGGAAGCTACTGAATTGGAGGGTCACCATGTTGACGGTAACCGCCTTGTCCTCATAGTCAAGCGAGAGAACCTTGGCATCAATGAGCTATTGAATCTGCTTCTTAAACACGTAGCAGTTGTAAGCCCAATGATTATATCATGTTTTGGAATATGTCTAATCAATTAAGTTTAACATAATGCATCACCAATATTCATGTAATCACTATCATGTTGCTACTTAAACTTAGCATTGTCCAATGCTTTCATTATATCTTATTTGCTATGTTTGTATCATAATGCATCATGTTGTTTTGTTCGTCTAACATGTACTTTCAGACATGCAGTAAGTATGATCAAACTAGGACATATGCAATGGAGAATTATTAATGATGGGCCATAGACGACATCATACAAAAATATATCTCTGAACCACCTAACGACCTATCCGGGGCCTTGCATCGGGGGTTTTGCTGCCCGATCAGCAGACAGGGGTCGAGGGGGGCAGCGTCCCAAATAGGGGTTCGGGGGTGAAGCTATCGAAAGGTATTCAGATTTCTAGATCTGTTTATCTTTGGACGACTGTCGTTAAAGAAAAATGTATCTTCAGGTCTGCTCAAATATAAGAACAAAGGCGTCATCAAAAGGCTATTGGTTTTCCTATTTTATTAATATATTTTTCATATTTATTGTGTCTAGGAATACGATGTACACAGCATCGTACTGGCAAATAGGCTACCCAAGAAATATTTTCAAAATACCCTTTCATTTTGAAAACAGCCCACTTACAAAAGCCCAAACTACTTCCTAACTACTTGACTTTTCAATAATTATTTTTGCAAAAACCTAACAAAACCCTAACAGAACTCCAACAAAATTCGGCGTGAGTTTGGCCCGAATTCGGCCAGAGTTCGGTTAGTACCCGTTGGATTTTGAACTTGGTTCTCCTGCAGTTACGGATCTTGCCGAGATTTTCTCATAGAGTTTTGCCCAAATTTTGTCCGAATTTTGACAGAGTTCTGCCTTTGGAAAAATTATAAATAGAGAAGGATTTCGATCATTTCAACACATTTACTTTCTTATCTCTTCTCTCTAATCTTAATACGTTTTCCAAGTGTTCTGAGCTATTCATTTTCAAATCCCAAGCCAGTTACAATCCTCTAGTCGATTTGCTAGTGTGGTACGGTCTAGAAGCTTCAGAGCGATTGTAATCAGAGGCTTGATTGAAGAAAGACACTTCATAATTGAAGTTGGTCGAGTACTTTCGATCAAAGCTCACGTTGTAGAAGTTGCAAGAACTTCGGATGAAAACTTGTGGTATTTTCCAATAGTGGATTCAACTGGAAGCTAGAGTTCGTCTGACTGGACTAGTTCTCACAAGAGGAAAATCAGTATACATCCTTGTGTTTGTGTTTGTTTTCTGATCTCTGCTTTTTATTTACTTACTTGTGATATATTATATGTGATCTTGTTGCTAACATTTTTAATTAGCTAATTTCTGCTGCCTACTCTATTCACCCCCTAGAATAATGCGCTTTACAATTCGTTCCTACAATTGATATCAGAGCAGGTTATACCGGTAAAGCAAGGTAACACTGCTATTATATTCTTATTTATTACAGCTGTTACATAGATCATAGTATTACATATGGCAAGTATGTACTTCAGAACTGAAGAGCAATCCACAAATAGACTCCCACTATTTGATAGAACAAACTATAGTTATTGGAAGACACGAATGAGCTTCTACCTGAAGTCTCTAGATTTTGACTTATGGTCAATTGCTATCAATGGCTACAAAAAACTTACTATTACTTTTATTCTCACATCCACTATAATCAACAAGCCTTATTATAGTTACATGAAAGAAGAGAAGAAGTTAGCTAGCCTTTATGCAAAAGCTACGTATATCTTTTATTGTGTTGTAGACGCAAATGTATTCAATCTTATTACTACTTGCACAACATCTCATAAATTTGGGAAAGTTCTTGAAGCTACTTATGAGTGCTGGTATGACAGCAAAGCTAGCAACTATAGAGAGGAGGATAGCCTTCATAATGATACAAATATGTGCCTAATAGAATTAGGATTTATGGTACAACACAATTCCTTATACGAAGAAGAGCTTGTATGTGACAACTGTAAGAAGATAGACCACATCCAAGAAGATTGTACTACCGCTAGAAAGGAGAGTCACTACAAACAATCAAATGAAGGAAGATCATCGTCTTACATGTACACTGGCACGAGCATATGGTGTGAAAGCAAAGCAAGCGATTCCGAAGAAGAAGAGAGACTTTATCAAGCTACAAATTTATGCTTAATGGCATTATCTAATGAGGTACAAAATAACCATTTTATGAAGAGAGTAAATTTTCTCATGATGAGTTATCTGATGCTTTCAGTGATCTGTTAGAAGAACATAAGAAACTATTAGATAAGTATAAGCAAGCTAGAAAGGATGGTCTATCCTATAAGCTTGAGAATGAAAAGCTTACTTGCTTATTGAATGAAGCTAGAAATACTTCTCCTTCTGATAATTCTACTCAGATTTCCACACTTGAGTTTAGATTGCATAAGGCACTTGATTGCATTGAGAAAAGCACTCAAGAAAATGTTGAACTTAAGGAGGAATTAGAATCAGAAAAGAAGAAGTATTCTATTGCATCATGTAGAATTGATGCTCTTAATGCTAAATATGGTAAGATATGTGCTAACTTTAAAAAGTTAGAGATTAGACTGGGAAAGCAGGTTGTACAACCTATGACTCAGTCTAACACAAGACACTTAACACCTCACAAAGTCACACACGATAGATCTTTTACAAAGGAAGCAAGCAAAGCTAAAGCTTCATGCAACCATGCTTTCTATTACAAATATCCACGCACATCATATCACACCACTGTACGTTCTCATGCTGCTGCACATAGCACTAATATAAATACTTTATGTCATTATTGTGGTATGAATGGATACGTTTCTAATCATTGTCAGATTAGAAAACTAGTTCATATGAACTTATGTAAATGGGTTCCCAAAGCTAACAAATATGGATCCAAGTATTGGATACTAAAGTCTTCACCTAATATTGTAGGTGAAGCTTCTCATATCAAATAGGACCATGGAACATGTTGGTGATTGCAAAGCTACAAAGGTCATCTTCCATCCAATTGCACCAACAGAAGTGTGATCACTAGAACCACTTCGATAATATGCTTCCTAAATAGTTTTTAATATCTAGCATGTTCTTACTGATGTCTTGCTATCATCTTTCATTGATATCTTTTAATTATCTATTATTTTAAATCAATGTGAGATATAATCCTAGCATGACTAGCTGTTTAGCTTAAATGATCAGTTCACAATATATAGTATTTATTTTCTATAGTGCGACACATTTGTCTACGTATGCTCTTTACTTTTAATCTTTATTTTTAAAGCATGCATAGCATTGTAATCCATAGGATCTTAATTTGATTTTGGTTAATATATTTTTGACTCTCGTCTTTAATATTTTTTTAAATGGTCACTTCTTACTGATTTGTCTTTAACATGTTATATTCACTTTGATCAGTATTTTATGAGTATCTATGTTTAGCACAAGTCTCCTATTTACTTGAAAAGTATATACATATACTTTTATGTTAACCTTGTGCTTGAATAATATATTCACTATTGAATCTCATATTTTATTTTGATCAACTTCTTATGAATCAATTACATCTTTGTCTGATATATGAGTCAAGTTCAAGTTCTATATTATATTATTTTGAAAAATAGTTTCACACTTGTACTTATCTCATACTTCAGTTATTGATTACTTTGAATAAATTTATGTTCTTTTTGTTATTAGCTTCTTCCTCAAAGCCTCTTTTAATGATGTTTTTCTTGACTTTTTGGTTGACATGTTGGATACATGACTCTTATTTAGATAAAAAAATTGTATCTAGATCTTGATAAACCATTCTTTGGGTATTTACTTCGTTTATATTTAGGGATTCTAGATTTCAATGTTGTTCGGTGATACTGCATATATTCCTTTAAAACTAAGTTCTTAAAAGTAGAGATTATTTTAGGTATAAACCAAAAGGGTCCTTCTATCATACAAGTGTAAATAGTCTGAAGCCACATGGTGTACTAGACTTCGGACTACCGCTAGCTGGGAACAGGCCCCTACAGTAACCCGAAGTGATCAATACTTTATAGACTTATGATTTATTAAGGTCTACTTGCAACTATTATCTAGTTCTGGATCCAAGTTACTGAACCCAGTCCCCTATGTTACAGAATATATCAGTGTATCTAGGTCCTACATTTTGATTTATAAATGTTTTATATTTTATTGTTATCCAATGATTTTGTAGCACATGTGAATAAATGTAATTGATACATCTTATACCGTATGCTACATTGTTCTAAGATTTTTTTAAGTCCATAGAATATAATTGATTGCATATTACACAAATTCTTCTTAAATCCTCGGTATTAAAGAAGAGATTTGTTTTGAGTACAAGCCTACAAAGGGTCTGTATGTCACCATGGCTACGGCTAAAGCGAAGCGGTACTTAAGTGTTCCCCGGTGAACCTCCGTTAGCTGAGACAGTACCCCTACAGCTAACCCAAGATTGATCAATGCTTTATAAACTAAAGATTTATTGAAATCTAGTTGCAATTGTTATCTGATGGATTTTGGATTTTAGCTTTGATGGATAATATTATTTAATAATTTAATTTTACAAAAGGTAACATACATTAATCTTCATAGGCTAATGTTTGTCATCTTTTGATATATTCATTGTTCTGTCACAATATTCGATATTCAGACTTGATGATCTTGTGACTACTCGTTGAATATTATAGTCTTGTGATTTCGTCATTAGCTTGTGTAATATCAATGATTTTATGCTTTTATTATATTCTTCTTATTAAAGTTATTTACTGTCTACAACAGTAACTCTTTGCGGAGGAGAAGTCATGCAAATTGAATCTCTCTCTCAAATTATTTCTTTTCTTCAACCCTACGGTTATCTGATGGACACCGTACAACGGCTTTAAAGGGGAAGAAATGAACTTTGATAAGAAGACCTAATATTTTTGAATTAGTTTTTACTTCTGGAAATATGTCTCTGAAATTTTTAAAATTCTGTCAATATTATTATTATTTTTTGGATATAGCCATGTAAAGGTGGAACAGTTAATTGTTTGAAATCAATTTTCCCCTTGACATACCATATATCTAGAATACATTTTTTTGGACATTTATCTAGTTATGTTTATTTGTTTATTGGAGACAAATTTTGTTTATTCATCTTTAAGCATTTATTTATTGGATATTTCTTTTACTTGCCTAAAGATGATATTTGTTTTTAAGTTTGGAACTAGATACACATAATTTAAGGGGGGGCAAATTAATTGTTTCAATTCTTTTATGCCCTTAATATGTGGTATACCTAGCTCATTATGGACATATATTCTTTTACTTAACATATCTTGTTAATTTGTTCATGATTTTTGATCTTAGTAAATTTATGAGAGAATATATGATTTTATTATTTATTTATTTTTAGTTCTCTTATTTTATTCGACTTTCTAAAGTTATCTTGCCAAATGTATTTAATTATCCTTATTTGATTTTTCCTTGAGTTTAAATTAATTTTGGCATTTCCTATTGAGGTTTTATCTCATAGTTCATGATTAACTATATTTAGATTAATCATACTTTGCGGAGGAGCATTCAAATCGACTGAATTTTTCCTTCTCAAGTATTTTTTCTGCATTACCTTCATGTTTATCTAATGGATGCTATGGTAAATGAATTGAAATGCATGAACTTTGGTATAGATTTTGCATAGATTCTAGTATATTTATTTTGATTTCTTTTCGACGATTATATTCTTTATGGAATTGATTCACTAATTTGTATAGGCAAATTATGAATCATAATTTTTTTGTAATCACTGTTAAAAGTCTCATTTTATTTATTTGGTTTATACTAGATCTAAGATTTTTTTTTCATGGATTATTTATGACCAATGATTTATTTCTACTATATTGATATCTACTTTTTATTAAAATACTTTATTGGTCTATTTCAAAACTACAGTTACATTTGTACAGTATATTGTGTTTTAAATGTCATTTTGGATTTCTAGTTGGTAAACTATGTATTGCTTGATTTCAGTTTTCTTTGTTAACCAACTATATTATGTTTTGACAAGTTTTTATACTTTAGTTATGCAAAAAAAATTTAAAACTTGTCATTACACAATTCTCCTAATTCTTGATCATGATTCCTCGTTTACTCATGCTTGAGTTCGTTTTATCTCTTATTACGGGGGAGCTTATTTTTGATCATGTCAAAGGGGGAGAAATAAGTTTTAGTTAGCACACAATATTATAGTAATATGTTGTAACGTCCTAGTCCTAAAATACTTAGGACTAAGTACGTCGACATGCCAGCTGCATACATATGAAGTATACTCCAATATATGGAACCATCGTATGTATACATAAGCTGTAAAATACAGTAAACCACGACACTAATGTCATCCACAAATAATGATATATTTTTCATAGAATCAAATAAGAAATTGTCATTGTACATTTGGTTGGGCGGAGACAAATCCACTACCAACTAAAAAGAGAGATACATAACAACGAAGGAAGGGTCGAGCGAAGCGAAAAGGCGATCCAAGAGCTATCATCGCGAAGGTAGATTGTAAACTATGGCCTTGGCTAGGGCACCTGCGAAAATCCCAAAAACACACCAGGAGAAATCACCAGGTCCCCAGAGGGACGTAACATGACATAGGAAGAACATGCCAAATAAACTGTAAATGTAAACACTATAAGACTACAAGACAATTGGGTCCCTAATCGTCTAAGTGATATGCACTTTGAGGACAACATACTACGCAGGGGCTGTAGGATCAGCAGAGTAAATAATGAGTGGCAGTAAGTAGCGCTCATCCGAGTCACTATCGGCCCACAAAGATATATAAAAAATAAAATGTAGTCCCTACGCTAATAGTTGTCCTCTCCCTCCCCATGATACTATACATGCATCGTAACCACGACACACCAACACATGTTGCTTCCACAACACTGTTTTATACCTAATAACTGTCAATTCTTCTAACATGTATCTATTGAAAGTTATTTCTAACACATCTGCACGGGTGATCGGCCAACGCGCAAGTGACCTTTATATGTTACTCACAACTCACACGCAACTCGTGATACAATCGTGACAAAGTTAATGAGATGCACTACATTGACGGTAGTCCCTTAACTCTAGGCCCATATGCAAGAAAGAAAATAATAAACTGGAAATATAGATGCAGTAAATATACAATAACTAAATAATAAAATGCAGCTAAATGTAAGCAGTAAATATGGCAAGTTATCTTGCCTGGTGTGAACACGTGTGCGATGTTTTGTCATGTTCAGATTATCCAATAGCCACGTTCAATATGTAGGGGTCCAAAGATGACGAAAAATAAAAATGCACAATCAGTCGTGATCAAATGATGATGATGAGAGAAAATTGTGGGGAGTGGACACTTGTACTATTATAGATAGTAATATTTGTAATATTTGAAAAGTATACTGTATTAATCCAAAACATAAAAACTACATTCTTGAAAATCAAATATCGTTTTAGACTAAAATACTCCATGATTGTCAAAAATTTAAGCTGAAATATTCCAATAATTATTTGGGGTTTATAAACTTTATGTAGGCTAGACACAGTACTATACATGGCTAAAATAGTGTATATATATATTGTAATGATATATATATATATATATATATATATATATATATATATATATATATATATATATATATATATATATATATATATATATTTTATATATATATATATATATATATATATATATATATATATATATATATATATTAAATTTTTGTAAGTGTATTTATATATCCTTTTGATATTAAAAATACATTGTACAATAATATTGATGAAAACAACATTAATATTAATAAGGTTCTAAAAATATAGTTATACATGTGTACTATCTTTCTTAAAATATTAAAATATGACTAAAAGAATAATAATAAATTAATGGCAGTAATTAAACTACTCATTTTTTATAACAATGCAGTAGTATAATAATAATAATAATAATAATAATAATAATAATAATAATAATAATAATAATAATAGTACACATACTAATTTTTCAAAGAGAAATATATTATAATTTTATATAATTTAATAGTAGTTTGAGTCTACTGCTAAAATTTTTTATAAAATTATTTAATAAATATAATTACTAACCATAATAACAAAACATGAATAAAAGAATTAGGCAAAGGAACATAACAGCACTCAGAAAATAATAAAACTAAAAAAAATAATTATACAACAACTACATAGATAAGAAATATAATATAAATAATAATATAAATCAATATACAGCAGCATTAGATGTTGTTCTCCTTTTGCAAAAACATGAAGAGAGTGAGAGAGAGAGGGCTAAGGAGAGGTGAGGAAGAAGAAGAGGTTGAGAGAGGAGTGAGAGGGAAAAGACGGCTCGGGGAGAGAGATGAGGAGCGAGGGAGTTACCGGCGGGATTTCGGCACAGGAGAAGCGCGCGAGTGCCGCGGCTCGCCGGGAGACTCGGCCTTGGGCTCGGCCAATGGCGACGATGGTGGGCCGGGCGAGGAGGTGCTCGACTGCACCGGACATGACTGGCGACGCCGACAGAGCTGCGCAGACTGGCGGCTCACCGGGGGATTTACGACGTCGGATCCGGGTGTGCAACGTCGAGGTCACCAGTGACAGCATGGAGATATGTGCTCGGCGGCGCTCAAATTTTTGACCAGCAGGTTGCCGAGGTTAGTTAAGGTTTCTATACTTGTTTTCCTCTGAGGTGGTGGTTGTGTTTGGTTGATGGTGGTGGTGCTCGGTAGTGTTGGGGGGTTTTGGCCGGGATTACTTGGTGGTATTGAAGTCTGGTAGATGGCCGGAGGCGGGGATCTTAACGACGGGGTGCGGTGATTCGGCAGAGGGAGGGACGGCGATGGTGCTGCTAATGGTGGTGTTGGCATTGATACTGGTGGTGGTCGGTTGGGAGGCCAAGATGGTGTCGTATTTGTGATGGGGTAGATAGCAGGAGGTGGCCGGGATGATGGGGTGGTGGTCAGGCTGTGTGGCAGTTGTGGTTGTTAGTTGGCTGGGATTGGGTGGTAGAGAGACGGGGTATGGAGGAAGTCGAGAGTGATGATGCCGACGGGGGCGGCGGGGTTGCTGCAGGATTGGATTGTTAGGGTCGTCATGTCGGGAGTGTCTGACAAGACAGAGATGGATGTCCGAGCTTGTCGGACACGTGGATGATAATATTGTAATTTTAAAGAAAAAGATATAGTGGATGGGTAAGGGCACGGACACGATGCACCTGTAGAGAATTTGGATGGCAAAATTTTATGGAGAAGAACAAAGGAGCCTCTCCTTATATAGGAGGTGGTGCTCCTAGATGGATAAGGATTAGTAGTAGGTTAAATCTACATGTAGATAATTACATATTTATTCCATCGATTTAAATTAAATTTATCGAATCCAAATCAATCTAGATAGAACCTATTTTTAATTTAAAGCTATTTTAAAATAAAGCCGATATAATCTTTTCCAATTTAAATCGTCATAATTAATTAAATATTAATTCAAACTATTTCCAAAATAACTTTTTATAAATAATGAAAATATATTAATAAATAATTTCAAAATTTACAATAAACTTTAAATATTTGAAATGCATTTTTTATAAATAAACAAAACAATTATAATTAGTTTTCGAAAAAATCAAAGTGGACAATGAAATAATTTTTTTGTCACTCGCACACAAATAGTATATATTGACATAAAACAATAGTTTTCTAAATTATCACTCATATTTGTACCATAAAATAAAATGGCCTTCTTTATAAATAAATAAACAAATAAAGGTTTGGCAATCTCGACGTGACGCAATAAATAAAATAAAATACTTATTTATTATACGAAGAAATATTTTAATAAAATATTTGTATAAAAAAATATATACCATCTGCATGCGACGTACAATTACGAAAAATACGAACTCGTACGCGATGTACAATTAAGAAAAAAAATAAAAATCGTTACCAAATTTATTTTAAAAAAATTGTAGTAAAAATTTAGGGGGTTTACATTCTACCCAACTTACAAGAATTTCGTCCTCGAAATTTAGGAATAGATAGGATAAGTAGGGTTGAAGGGATAGAAACAGTTTATCGAATAGAATGATGATCAAATAATTGAACGAGGAGTTCGAATCAGAATTCAACGAAACAGGTAATTCATATAACTAGACAAATAAACAACAGATGTAGTTTAAAAGATGATCATATACATGACAAACCTCAAACATCTAATTAAGATTAACATCGATGCATAATCTCAAAATGGGTAATCAACTCTCTATATTCAAATTTTAATTTGCGTTGATATCGTCATAGTTTTGCGGTTTAATAAAACTATCAATGACCTTCAATACTCATCTCTATTTCTACTCACTCAAAGTTTTCAAACTCCTTAAAATATGACTTAAATCCAATATTTCCTAATAGAAAAAAACCAACAAGTCACTACTTGGAATCTCTTACATGCCAATTTTTTCCAACTAAGTTTCATCGGAACTTGAAATTCAGTACACCTTCAATCGAATTAGTCGAAAGCAAAATTAAATTCCATCTTAATCATGAAATTTATATTCATATTATATATATATATATATATATATATATATATATATATATATATATATATATATTCCTTAACATCAACGATTTAGAAAGTTTTACTCTTCAATATCTCTTTAACCTCGAAAATCAATCAAATCCATATCGTATTATCTAATTAATAGTTTCATCGGAACTTGCATTTTTTTTGAAACCTTCATTTCCTCTATTCGATTTGATAACTATCCTCAAAATAAATCTCATAAACTACAAGAAATCTTTGAAGCGTACTTATGCATATATCGACCTTTCAACCGATATTTATTTCTAAATTCCAACATTTTTTTTGAATTTTGTTTAAATCCCATATCTCATAATAAAACTTTTGAATTCAATGATCTCTATTCTTTTTTCTTTTTTTTTCCGATTTAGAAATCACCTTTGCTTATATCATCTCTTCAACTGAAAAAATTACATTCCACCCTTTTCATCTTATGTCAAATTTTATACCTCGTAGTCGCGTAACCATCTTAACAAACTATATCATTAATCTTCTCTATACAATTTCTAATCTAACCATGTATAATTGAAGGGTATCATGATCCAATTTTCATCTTCGTTCAAGGGAATCATAAGAAACAAGGGTTTTATGAATCGTGAGGGAGTTTAATGAAAATTCTCAAAGAGGAAAGTCAAACAATGGAAAAGAGTAAAAGTATGGTTAGGTTCCATGGTCATGGTAAGGGGTTGGATAATAAGTAAGGATTGATAATTATCACACGAAAAGTAAAAGTTGTTATTGGTCAAAGTAAATCAAGATAAGGCACGAAAATAAAAGGACAATGGTTAAGAAATCATGATAATACACAAGTTAAGCATTTAAGGAATTAAGTAGATCCGGATAAAAATAGTTTAGAGACTCGTGAAGCATGGTTCCTAGAGAGAAGATAGTCTCCTTGGTAAGGGTATGGTAAAAGGAACAATTCTAATTATTTCTATGTTTCAAACTATTAGAAGATCGCGATAAACGATGTAGGTTTGCAGGAAGGTCGAGTAAGTCAAGATAAAGATATAGTCAAACGATTTGGTCGATGACTAACTACACTTGTGTATATATGACTATCATGGTCATGAATGACATGACAACTTAACTTCTATCCCATTAGGGTGACCAACTTGCTTCTTGGTTGCTTATCCTTATAGGTCAATTTTTTTTTCTCAATATGACTCTGAAAATAATCTACCAAAAGTTATAATCACTTTAACTCGCCAAGCATAAACATAACATAAAATTTAATTTCCTCTAATCCATCTCCAAATAAATCTTTATCGTATAATTTTTTTCCAAAATCTTAACATTATCAAATCAAACTTCTAAACTCAAGGCCTAATTAATCTTATCATCCATGAATCATAAGCCTTTTTTTTCAAAATTATGATATCACTAATCTAACCTTTAAACTTAAAATTGGAATATATCAATCGTAAATCATATAACAAATCTTAAAAATCTTTCTCAACCGTTTTCATATCCTTCAAAAGGTGTATAGCTATGACCCAATAAATCATAAATATTATGAAAACCTTCAAAATATTTTTTTCCATAATTGAAACTTTAAACTTAAAATATAAATAAAATTATTAATCATTGATCATATGACCGAATTTGAAATTTGAAATTTTCCTCAAGTCGAGTCCATATATCCAAAATAGGTATATTTATAAGCCAAATGTGCTAAACCTTAAAAATTAATTTGTTTTCTCAATCATTTGGAGATTCTAACGAACCCCTTGTAAAAACCACTGCCTCAAAATAAAATTCTATCTATCCTTGAAGTCGGTAATGTAGCTACTACCCAACTTGGAATTAACCAATCCTTAAGATCATAATAAAATGCCTTTATAACTCAAATATGACCCCAATGTATACTAATCGTCAATGTAATCCTTCTAGCCATGTGTTTGGCCTATGAGCATGTACTAGTGTAGTCATCTTCCTAACCATCATTAAGCACGAGAAATAAGAATTTACAGTAGAAAGGGATTAAGCAAGATGCAAATCAAGGAAGGCAAACGAGAGTTTGAAATTTGGACTCAACGAAGGAGGTCAAGTATGTGCATGAGATTCCTAGATTATAATCCTATTTGCAGGCCCGCTCGATACAGTAATATAACCGAAACGACAAACTTGACCTACATGGGCCACCAAAAAAACATGTAACGTCTCAGTCCCAAAATACTTAGGACTAAGTACGTCGATATGCCAGTTGCATACATACGAAGTATACTCCAATATATGGAACAATCGTATGTATACAAAAGTTGTAAAATATAGTAAACCATGACACTAATCTCATCCACAAATAAAGATATATCTTTCATATAATCAAATAAGAAATTGTCATTGTACATTTGGTTGGGCGGAGACAAATCCACTACCAACTAAAAAGAGAGATACATAACAGCAAAGGAAGAGTCGATCGAAGCGAAAAGGCGATCCAAGAGCTATCATCGCGAAGGTAGATTGTAAACTATGGCCTTGGCTACGACACCTGCAAAAATCACAAAAACACACCTGAAGAAATCACTAGGTCCTCAAAGGGACGTAACAAGATACAGGTAGAACATGCCATAATAAACTGTAAATGTAAACACTATAAGACTACAACACAACTGGGTCCCTAACCATCTAAGTGATATGCTCTTTGAGAACAATGTTCTACACAGGCTGTAGGATCAGCAGAGTAAATAAAGTATGGCAGTAAGTAGCGCTCATCCGAGTCACTATCGGCCCGGGGCAATAAGTAGCGCTCATCCGAGTCACTATTGGCCCACAAAGGTGTGTAAAAATAAAATGTAGCCCCTATGCTAATAGCTGTCCTCTCCCTCCCCATGATACTATACATGCGTCGTAACCACGACATACCAACACATGTCGCTTTCACAATACTGTTTTATACCTAATAACTGTCAAGTCTTCTAACATGCATCTATTGATTGTTATTTCTAACGCATACGCACGGGTGATCGGCCAACGCGTAATACAATCATGACAAAATTAATGAGATACACTACATTGACGGTAGTCCCTTTACTCTAGGCCCATATGCAAGAAAAAAATAATAAACTGGAAATATAGATGCAGTAAATATACAATAACTGAATAATAAAATACAGCTAAATGTTGTGGACACACACAAAAAAGAAGAAAAATGCTGTCTTTTCTTATTGGCACAAGGCACCACAAATCTAGTACGCCTGAGAGATCCTGTGTTGAGGATCCCCAAGTACAAAAAGAATTCTGGGAAATGGGACGATAGAGATCGCACGACAGTTGCTCCTTTACTCTGTTGACACTCCGATTACAAAAGTGGGAGAAAACCTAAGAAAAATGCTAACTCTCGGCTCACTGGCAAGAAGTGTAGCAATTTGGCTCTTGAAAATGCTCTCCGTTCTGTGTTTTAAGAGGTATGAGACCCCTTTTTATAGTCGTTTCCGTGCTGAAATGATGTTATGCGCCCACATGAGAAAACATACTAATTTTCATTTGGGCACATGGTCCTGCTTTGGGCGTATAGAGTATAGGCACATACAGACTACATGATCGTGGGTTGATCGTAGGGTTGACGTGGCCTCATGCTTCGATGCATGACTGCTCTTGGAGACCGACGTGGCAGTATGCTTCGGTACATGATTGATCGTGGGTTTGACCGATTCGGGGTCTGTTCTGACTTGGGCGCATAGCCTGAAACAGGGCTATGTGCCCCCTTCTGGATGAGCCTAGAGTGGGCGCATGGGCGCATAGCTTGCTCTGCTGACTTGGGTGCATATCTCGCTCTGGTGACTCGGGCGGATATGACTCGCTCTAGTGACTTGGGCACATATGACTTCTCTGTCTTGGGCCATACGACTTCTCTGGCTTTGGCGCATATGACTTCTCTGGCTTGGGCACATGGTTGTCAAGACTGCTAAAAATTTTATGCTTCTACAAGACCCCCTTCAAAGTTTTTGATACTTGAACAAGTTCGAAATACTTTAAAAGAAGCATGGACCGTCTTCTCGTGATACAGTGGGCGCATAACGTAGCTCTCCCTTTGGGCGCATAGAGTTTGGCCAAACTGTCAGAGAGATGGCTATTGAGATCTTCTTCGAAAATTTGAACTAACAAATTCATCCGAGTAGAATTTGAAGAGGTCCATCCTTCATGTGTTGTCCATGTCAGCAAGTGGCAGTCGCATAATGTGTAAGAGACTTCATGTGAGCGCATAAGTCATAGTGGGTGCATAGTACGTGGTGGGCGCATAGGCACATAGGAGTAGTGGGCGCATAGTGCTAGCCTATGCCTATAAATAGGCTTTGAAGAGAGAGAAGATTCATTACTCTCTTTTTCTTCAAAACTTTCAAAAAGAATTTTCACCTCTTCTCAGCACGAACCATTTCTCCCAAGGCCGCCAAGAGATCTGTGAAGGGCAAGGGGGCTGCACCAAGTGGCTCTCCTCCTGCGACAGCGTCCTCGTCAGTCCAAGACCCGTTCCTGGGTGAGGCTACGCCTCGAAACAAAGTCTTCAGCGTTAATTTGCGACGCTCAGACTTTTCCTCTGCCTGGGCGCATGTGCCCAAGGCAATATATTTCTGTGAGAATTCCTATGCGTCCACAGAAGCATGTGCCCACACAATGGTGTATTATGCGCCCACATGTTGCTAAATGTTATGCGCCTACATGCTGTTACATGTTATGCGCCCACATGCTGCTGCATGTTATGCGCCCATATGTTATTTTGGGCGCATAGCTCTTTGGGTGCATAGGATTCCTCCAGTACTTAGTTTTTTCTATAGATTCTAAGTCTGACTTTCTTTTCTGTCCTTACAGTTAACATGTTTGTCTCGGAACTTGGTGGAATCCCTTTCGGCTCTGCTTGCCAAGTCTTCAGCACAAGCCTCATAACCAACATGGTCAAAAAGGTTCAGGCCAAGATCAGTCATGACCAACCTACAGAATATACGATCGCCATACTTGAATAGAACAAGACCTTCCTGAAGAAATAATTAACGACGAGAAGCTCTTGCTCGGAGGGGTACATCATTTCAAGAAGTCGTACTTCCTGTTCGGTGACAGTGTGGGATTCGAAGATGACGAGACGATATATCTAGAAGACCCTTTGGTAATTAAGTTAAATAACCAAAGAATATGGTTGCCATCGATGAAGCACCAATACCCTCTGTCAGCGTTTACTGGTCTAACTGTGCAGAGGCAGATGAAATAGGACCTGACCCCTGAACTGTATGGGGTTGTTTCTGGCAGGATCCAATTCAACTCTAGGAACAAGAAGAATGACACTTTCAAGTATGTCAAGGGCTCCATGTCCTACTCTATGAGGGGGCTATATTCTGGGGTTATAATGAACGATGTCCCGACTGATCTTCACCCTTACGCTGCTGAGACTCTCTCCAACTTGATGTTGCAAAAAAGGAGTCGTATCCGGGGAGGAAGCTGCGGATGGAAGGTTGGAGATATTATGTCTTATTCTGGAGCGACCTTACTGGATGGGTGCTCTCGACTTACGAGACCACCCTAAAAGTTGTCGGTCTTTTTTATGATGTTAGAGCCATCCAATATGGCATTAAGGTTAACTGGCCAATGTTTGTCTCTTTGGCGGAGTTATACAACCATCAAACGTGTACCTTCTTCACTCCGAGTGGAGAGATGGGTCTGGCTCTTCATGAGATGCAGACGATATCCAAACTTCCCTGGGGGACAGAGCCATATGTAGAATATGTCCCCTGTGGTACGAAGCTCTTAGATTTGGAGAGGGAGAACTCCGAGATGATGGAGGTGTACAAAGAGTTACTCTGTCACCTTTTTATTTGTCACCAGATTACGAAGAAGGGTGAGACTGAGGGGTCCCTTCCCCATACGAGGGCCTAGACCAACTATATCTTCACCAGAGAAGAAGGAGACGGCCTAGTCTCTTTCTCGTCTTGCAAGCCCTTGACGAAATTTGAGATAAAGCAGTTGATGGCAGATCACGGGGCTATAGACGCTGAAGATAGAGATGATCATGTTGGGGACTTCCTAGTTTATCAATTCTTCAAGCAGGCCGAGTTCAAGCTGTCAGAAAAGGCGATGCTAATAGTTTTCCTGATGACATGGCTTCGTGATTGTGTAGTCCCTGGTGGTTCAGGGTCTATTGAAAGAATAAGCCGGGGTATGATACTTTCGGCTGTAAAGCTGGCCTTTGGACACTAACTTGCTCTGCTTCCAGCGATGGTCTGCACCATCCAACGGGGTCTACAATATTTCATTGTGAACGCGATGACACCCGATGGTAGAAAGGATTTTGCTAGGACTGAGTTTTCCTTTCATTATCTGATGGGATGGCTGGTGCAGTATTGTCCAAGATTGATAAATACTGGGCTGATGGCAGACTCTTTGGCGGGGGATGCCTTTTTTCGGAGATTTAAAGATACAGATTGGACCATTATAAGGGTGCCTGTTTGCAGGAAGGCTTTGACTGTTCTGCAGAACTATGAATTCATTAGAGTGTTGCCTCCGTCTGGTAGTGGCCATTCAGGAAACACCCTAGTAGATGAGGGAGCATTCACTACTAGCCATACTATTATGGCATTTTGTTGGCTCCAGTCCATCAGGCCTTTCCATCTGGTGTTCAGGAATAGGAACCACACTTTTATGGAACCTTATTTGCCGAGTCGCTTTGCACGGCAATTCGGCTACAGCCAACTTCTTTTGGGCAATCCCAGCCCTTATCTACAGTCGATAGGGAGTCTGATCGATGGGGCAGGTACATGGGGCTACTATAACGCTGGATGTACGTGGGTCATTTTTACCCTGCCAGATGATAAGCCTGACACCCATATGCTCTTTGCTGCTGCCAAGTTCTATATTCAGGTCAATACCCTTCATTTTTGGTATGACCGTGAGCAGAGTTTAATATCGGGGACTATGCGTTCCCCTACTCTTGCTGATATAGGACGAGTGCGCACAATAGGGAGTTACAGAAGGGAAGGCACCACACCCACCATTGAGCCGGCTGCAGCGCTACAGCAGAGAGTTGTTCTTAAGGATCCTATTGTTGTAGCACCTCGGAGAGAGGGTACTGAAGAACCTCTTCCTAACTTTCCTTATATGAGGAAAGCTTCTACCGAGCTGGTTCCACAGCCCAAAAGGAAGAAGGTTGTTGTTTCCTGAAGGACAAAGAAGGTCACGGACGTGAGTGCCGGCTCGCCTCCGCCCAGAAGATCTTCTCGGCAGACGGCATCGCGGGCCATTACCATTCAAGAGGTAGATCCCTTCCTAGACTCCATAGCCATTTTGGTCAAACCATTAGGAGTTTTCTCACCATTGTGTTTTCTCTTTGTGCAGGACGTTGAAGTCATGACTACGGCCGGTGCTTCTTCATCTGAAGAGGTGGATATAACAACAGTGTCCCCTGCTCATCCTCAACCGATGGATGAGGGCGGGTCTTTTTCCGTTGTAAGGCTTGAGCGATGGGATGATCAGGGCAAAGGCCCAGACCATGATGGCAATCAAAAGATCAGTCCCTCCTATGACATTTCTTTGGGGGATATGTCTGCGATAGGAGCTATGATGAAGGACTTGGATGAAAATCAAGTCCAGTCAGCTTATCCTCTCGCGGGTACGTTATCTTTGCGCCTCTCTTTGGATGAGATTTTTTGACTTCAATTTTGTGTGCTCCTCGTGAGGATGACCACGATTGTATATTCCCTTGTAGACAAGGAGAAAGAATCGCTCATAAAGATAACCCAAGGCATTGGAGGAGAAATAGAGGTTGTCCCCAGCTCCTCCGAATTTGCTGGTATGGAGGGATCTATTAGTAAGCCGTTATCGGCTACAGAATGAGAGGTTGAACAGCCTACTGGGGAGGCTGTTGCTGAATCTGCTCCCGGTCCAGCTGGGACCGTGAAAGATACCTGACCTGATGCTGCTCGAGGCCTTGATATTGTTCTTCTGGAACAACCTGGGACTGCTCTCGGTTTCCCTGAAGCCAAGACCGATGACTTAGCCCAAGTTGGCGCTGAGCATGCCGTAGGTACGAAATTACAACTCTTTCGCACTCCTTTTTTTGTTACTGATGTATATATTGTTTTCTTGTCAGGTTAGGCTTCTTGTCCGGTATCTCTTCCTATAGCGGAAGAACCTCATCAAGCATCCTTCCTGACGACCTCCACTGAAGATGACGAGATAGACCAGGAAGTCGTCAAAGCTTTTTATTATGTCCTGAAAGTAAACCTTCCTAGAGTTTTGAATCAGAACACCGCCTTTGGCCCTATAAAGGCTGTTGATGAATGCCAAATGGTGGCCCTTGAGAGCATTGTCGGCTATAAAGAGCGGACTAATGCTCTAAGGAAGGTTCTGAATGATCTGGAGCGTCAGGTTGCCAGATTTCAGGATGCCAAACAACAGAGCCCGACGTCATTGTTCCGTACCGAAGAAGAGGCTTTGATCGTAGCTCTCGCGGAGGAGAAGGCTACTTTCCAAGCAAGGAAGGATGCCCTCGCTCAAGAGATCAGTAAATTGGCTGATAAGTATGGGCAGTTCAATGCTGCGAGTGAGGCACGTGCTGCTTCGAAAAATAAGCTGGCTGCACAGATTACTGAGAAATATAATCACATTACGCGGATCTAAAGTGAGATTGCTCAACTGGAGGCCAGCTTGAGGACAGCGACGTCTGAAAAGGAGGACTATTCGGCTCAGGCTGCCATGACCGCCACAACTTCTGACCTCTTAAAAGAACAGCTGGTTAAGTTAGAGAGAGAGAGCACATGAATCTGATCCCTTCCAGGATGAAGCTACTCGTTAAGAAGAGGCGCGCCGCCATGATACCGCGAAGTCCGAAGCCGAAATTGCGACTCTAAAGGATAGTATCAATCGATTGTGTATCCCTTAGATTTTTTTTGTTTGTAACTATTTCTTTTATCCGTTAAGACTCTTGTATCTTTTTCTCCGTCTTCTGATGGACGTTTTAATAAAGAATCTGTTGGCTTTCAAAATTCATGAATGAAGTTTTGTGAAATATCCGAGCTAGAGGTAATGTGGATATAGTAAGGATATTTCTGGTGGGTATTCCGCTGGAGAATTTGATGTTGACCTATTACCTATTTTATATTCAGGGTTCTTGAATATAGATAATAAGTTGAAAGAAGATCCTAACAGAGGTAATATGGACGTAATAGCAGATAATGTCTAAATCTGACCAGAGGTAATATGGACATGGAAGGATATATAACATTAGGTAGGAGTGGATAATTCAGAGGTAATATGGACGTGATTATCCTTGATGAATGCTTTGCTCAGAGGTTATATGGACGTGGCAAAACATTTCTTAGTTATTCCACTGGGAAATAATTATCGAAAAACAATTCAGAGGTAATAGGAACGTGACTTGTTTTCGTCAAACCGAGTTTCGTCAGAGTCAAAAACAGAAATAATTCCGCTGAAGAAATATTTTAGAGGACCTATTATCCATGGCATTTTCAAGACTCTTGAAATACGGATAATAGTTAGATAATTTTTTGAATCACATAAACATTGCACTTTATATTTACATGATTAAAGTAGGGTATATGTGAACGCTGTTACACATAATATTTCTTCAGGAACATGCCGTTGATAGGCATCATGAGTAAGTCACCATCAGGCTTGGTTAGTCGATACGTACCGTTAGAATACACTGATTCTATAATGAAAGGACCTTCCCATTTAGGCTAAAAATTTCCTTTTGTCTTGTGCGTCATGACCATTGGTCTTCTCACTGCTAAGACTAGATCACCAACTTGGAAGATTCATTCCTTCACCCTTTTTTGAAGGCTCTGGAAAGACGTGCTTGGTATAGCTCAATATGTTGCTGAGCTAATAAGCATTTTTCGTCTAGTGCTTCAAGCTCCTATAGTCGCAGACGGTAACTTTCTTCGATAGTCAACTCACTGGCTAAGGCTACTCGAAGAGAGGAAATCTGGATTTCTAGAGGAAGAACTGCTTTACTCCCATAAACCAAAAAGAATGGCGTACTGCCTGTTGGAGTCCGGACCGTTGTACGATAGGCCCAGAGACATTCGTCGAGCTTCTCATTCCAATCGTGCTTATTTGAAGACACAAACTTCTTGAAAAGTTTAATGATGGTTTTATTGAAGGCTTCTGCTAACCTATTAGCCACTGGATTGTAGGCAGTAGAGGCTACATTCTGAATTCGATTCTTATAGCAGAACCGATAGAATGCATGGCTCGCGAATTATGGACCATTATCATGGATAATCCTGCGAGGTAGGCTAAAGCGATAGATAACGTGATATTTGATGAAACTGATCACGTTCGACGTCTTCACTTCGGTGAGCGGTATAGATTCCTCCTATTTAGATAAGTAATTAGTTATAGCTAGGATGAACCGATGTCCTCTAGAAGATGGTGGGCTGATTGGGCCTATGACGTCTATATCCCAGGCTTCAAAAGGCCAAGATGCTGTCGTCGGGTGTAGAAACTCCAAAGGTTGATGAATGAAGTCGGCGTAGAACTGACAAGCCCTATACTTCTTTGCATATTCAACAGCATCTGCTATCATCGTGGGCCAATAATAACCTATTTATCACCAAAATCAATAGCATACATCCTCAATATGCCTTCAAGTGTCTGAATTATCCTCCCCGACTGACCATCGGTTTGTGGATGGTAGGCAGTACTGAACTTCAATTGGGTTCCTCGACTAATTTGCAAGATCTTCCAAAAGTGTGAAGTAAAAAGATTATCTCTGTCGGAAACTACGCTTACTTGAACCCCATGAATTCTGACTATTTGCTTCATATATAATTCTGCTAGCTTCTCAGTGGATAGCCCTACTTTAAAGGGAATAAAGTGGGCAGACTTAGTCAGTCTATCGACAATCACCCAAATAACAACCTTTCCACTCGAGGTTCGAGGCAAACCCGAG
Source organism: Iris pallida (assembly GCA_029216955.1). Classification (NCBI taxonomy): domain Eukaryota; kingdom Viridiplantae; phylum Streptophyta; class Magnoliopsida; order Asparagales; family Iridaceae; genus Iris; species Iris pallida. Next base: position 9,937,766 of record JANAVB010009196.1, read on the forward strand.
GCAAAACCCATGGTGATGTGCTCTCATTTCTACTCTGGTATGGGCAATGGTTGCAACAATCTACCTTGTCTTTGTCGCCCAACTTTAACTTGTTGGTACACCATGCATCTAGATACAAAGCTAACTACTTCTCTCTTCATGCCATACCACCAAATATGTTCCCTTAAATCCTTGTACATTTTAGTTGTACCAGGATGAATAGAGTAAAAGGACCTATGAGCTTCTTGCATGATTTCTTCTCTATGTTCTCTATTTGGCACACAGATTCTGTTCCCATGCTTCAAAGTACCATCTTCAGCTATAGAGAATTCCTCCAGTAGTCCAGTTTATACTTGTCCTGTGATACTCGTCAGGCTTTCGTCCTGATATTGAGTCTTCTGAATTTTGTTCATCAAATTAGATTGAATTTGCATCACATCATTTGGCCTTCAACTCCTAGAATGATTACTTCAATTCCCAAGCTTTATAAATCTTCTAGTAAATGTCAGTTTCTTGTCAAGTACATAGCCATTGGATAACGACTAAGAACATTTGCTATGGCATTAGCTTTCCATATATGATATTGAAGTGGCATATCAACGTCCTTCATTAATTCTAGCTATCTTCTTTGTCTTATGTTTAACTCTTTCTGAATAAAGACATATATCAAGCTTTTGTGATCAGTGAATATTTCCACCCTTTCACCATATAGATAATACTTCCATAATTTTAAAAAAAAAATCACAGCCGCCAATTCTAAGTCATGGGTTAGATAATTCTTCTCATGAGGCCTCAATTGTCTAGAAGCATAGGCTATGACTTACTTATTCTATTCTAGTACACATCCTAACGCCTTTCCTGAAGCATCTCTATAAATAGCAAAACCACCTGTTCCTGATGGAAGAGATAGAATATGGGCTGAAGTTCATCTTTTCTTCAATTCACGAAAAGCAGCTTGACTGTCTTCAGTCCAGATAAACTTCACATCCTTCCTAGTCAGCTTGGTCATGGGCTCCGCAATTCGAGATAAACCTTTCACAAATTTTCTATAATACCCAGCTAGGCCCAAGAAACTTATGACTTTTGCAACTGAGCCTGGAGTAAGCCATGACTCAAATGTTGCCGCTTTCTTGGGATCTACAGAGACTCCATCACCAAATATGATATGGCCCAGGAATTCAACTTTATATAAGAAAAATTCACATTTGGATAACTTCCCATAAAGTTTCTCCTTCCTCAGTATCTCTAGTACAAGCCTCAGATTGTTGGCCTATTGGTTATAGTCACACCTGATTTTGATAATCAACATAAACATTGGTCCATATTACTACAGTTACAAAAATATAACGTCTACTTCCAACGTGCTACTACTCGTCGTCTTCATCGTACAAAAACATAAGCTGCTGATTAAGTCTTGTTTTTATATTTTATTATGTATTTGTTCTTTTATTGAGTTTAGAAAAATGTAAGGTTGATCGGATTGGCAACTGGCTTTCTAATGAACTCTACTGACAAAATAAGCCAACCTATCTACCCCACTTTCCATATTAAGCCTATACCAATTCTATATCCAATACCTACACAAAAAGTCCAACAAAAATGAGCAGCTATTCATGATAGACTCAAACCGAGTTCGTCCCAAGCTTTGCCCGAGTTCGGCCACATTAGTTCCAGACTGTTTTGGTCTTCCTGAATATCTATAACAACTTTTCAAAATACAAAAAAATGTGAACCCAAACTCATACCGAGTTCTGCCCCCCCCCCCCCCCCCCGTCCCCCCAAATGCTATATATAGAAGAGAAGTTCCCATTCCAAATCACTCAATCATTCTACTCTTTTGTCTCTATCTAAAAGCATTCCAGAGCTATTCATTTTTATATCTAGCCTTTAACGACTCCTAGCCAAGCTAAGTGCCTTTTCCGATTGAATATAAAGTTTTGGTTCGAGTTGTAAAGAAGGCACTTTGAAAACTTCCATTTTTAAAACTTTTCCTAAGTTGAAATAACGAGTCCTTCGAAAGGAAACTCGTGTGGTAAGGAGCTACAAGCGCTTGGTTAAAGCTTGTGCGATATTGGATTAACATCGAGCAAGAGTACTCAGGACTAGACTAGTCCTCTCAGAGGGATACCGGTATACATCACTGTGTCATGAGTTTGCTTTTCTGTTGCTCTTTACTTTACGTATTTAATTCTTACAATTTGATATCATCAGCCTAGCACTTCATACCTGTGATACTGCTTTTAAAATTTTTATTTGGTGAGTATCTTTTTGCTGCACACATACACTCTATTTATACCCTCTAGAGGTGCTAAACATTCCTACAATTGGTATCAGATCAGGTTACGTATAAATATAACACTCTAAAAGTATATATATGGCAGCCATGAAATCTATAATCATAGGTGAAAGACAATCCATAAATAGACTTCCACTATTTGATGGAACAAATATACCTATTGAGAAACATGAATGAGTTTCTTTCTGAAATCTCTTGACTTTGATCTTTGGTCTATAGTCATAGACGACTACAAGCCACCTAGAATAGTGATTGACAGTAATCTTGTGGACAAGCCACATGATAATACACGAATTCAAAAAAGACACAAGCCAGTCTTGACACAAGAGCGATCAATATACTATGTTGTGCTATTTATAAGACTTAGTTCAATAGAGTATCTACATGTGTCACTTCGCACGAGAGCTGGAAACTTTTAGGGGTAACTCATGAAGAAACTTTACAAGTAAAGTAATCCAAGATCAGTAGACTAACACAAGAGTATGAGGCTTTCAAGATGAAGCTAAATGAATCAATCACACAAATGTTCACATGTTTTCTAGATATAACTAATCCTCTATCTTCTCTTGGTAAAGATTACAGTAACCATAAAAAGATCAGGAAGGTGCTCAGGGGACTGACCAAGAATTGGAACCTGAAGACTACAACAATCATTGAAGAAAATAGTCTCATCATAATGTCACTAGAAACGCTGATGGGTAAACTCATGACTCATGTAAACCCCCTAAATTTCTACTACATTTTTTTAAAAATAAAAAATTTGGTATTTAATTGGTACTTCGTAATTTTATGTCGCGTACGAGTTGCGATTCGTATTCTCGTCGAGTGCGAATATGTACGAGGTACATATTTTTGGAAAACATTTTTATTATAGTAAATGAGCTCAAAGTTATATGTGATAGGTACTTTATTTATTTAAATATATTTTATTTGATTGCTAAAAGTGCACAAGGCATTGCATTAAGGAATTTTTCAAAACTTTGCTTTATTCATTATAGAAAGGCTATTTTAGTATTGGATAATTTAGAAAGTAAGTTTTGTGTATTTATTCTAAATTTGAGAAGAGGTATATAAATTAAATTCATTTATATATATGCATTTTCGGAATTTACTTTATTATAAAGTTATTATTTACGCAAATGATATTCAAAACTTTGTTTTATATTTTTGAGTAAATATGATAATTTAAAGTTTGAAAATATTTTATTTAATAAGGGTTTTATCCAGATTTACATCAGATGGGATTAAATCAATTTTTAAAAATGATTAAATTAATATGAACTTTGTCTAATTGGGGATTTAAATAATCCCAGTCCATATCCAACCAGGAGTCCTCACCTCCTATATAAGGAGAGCCCCATTACTTTCTTTTCACAATAATTTCATCACCCAATCCTTCACAAAAGTGCATCATGTCCGTGTCCGTGCCTTTTCCCATCCACTATATTGTTCCATTACATATACAATATTATCTCCTCGCATCCCGACAACCCCATCATCAGCAACTTCCCGAACCTGCCACTGCCATCTCATCTCCCTGACTACCCCGATTACAGGTCAACCCATCCTCTTCGTGTCCAAGGACACGTTAAAATCTCAACTCGACCCCCACGGCCACCCAGCAACAGCAACTTCCCAAACCCCGCCATCGCCGTACCGATCACCACCATCTCCTTCCCCGTCCTCAAACCGACCACCACGCGGCCAGGACTCGAACCCCCACCTCATCACCTGCAACTCCGCCTCCGTAGACCCGAAACCACATCAGCATCCGACCCCTTCGACTTCTCCTTCCCTGCCATCAGCTCCACCGTCGGTGCCACACTATGCCACCCCGCCGTCTCCTCCAAAACCCTTCGCTACGTCCCGACCTGCCTCCATCAAACCACCACAACAAAAAGGGGGGATAGCCTCTTATCTAATCCCTCCGTCGCCGCTGTTGTACACACGCCGCCGTCCCGAACAGCTCCTCCGAGCCCCTCCTGCGGTCGGTGCCCCCAAGTTTGCCTCCATCCGCCGTCGTCGTCATCCCAGGCACCGAATCTGGAAGCACAGCGGACTATGTGCCACCGCATCGAGATTCTCGCTCCGCCTCGAAACCCCACCGCCACCGCGTCTCGTTCACCGCCGCTCCAGCGCCCTCCAGGCGAGATCCCGGTCTTGGCACCCCACTACGGCCAAGTACCCTGCGACCGGAGCCATCCGCAATGCCGCGCCAGGCCTCGCTGCGCCGGAGCAGCGCCTCTCCGGTAACCTCTCTCCCGATCTCCCTATCCCTCTTCCTCTCTCTCAAAAATTCGGGGTTCTCTTTCTTATATGTTTATATGAGGTTTCTTTGTTTATATGAGGTTTCTTGCTCTCGAAAAGAGAAAAGGGAGCACTGCCTTAACTCTTAATACTGCTGATTAGTTTTGTTTGATTTTTTCGATCTTATATTTTTTGTATATATTATTATTATATATTATCAACATTATTATTATTAATACCTTTGTTATTATTATTATTATTATTATTATTAGAATTATTATAATTATTACCATAGAATTATTAGTATTTTATTTCTGTGGAAATATCTATGAGTACAGGTATTAGATATGATTGCCATTGTTATTATTAGTAAAAATATATAGATATATATATTATAAATTGCTAGTCTTTCCAAATATTTACTTTGATTTATCATAATGATTCTATCATTAAAATTTTAGTTGCCTAAAAAATATTTTTTTTCTAATATATGTATATTTATTTTTATCTAAATATTTTCGTTAACAAGATATTATTTTCTATCAAAACTTTATCATTACCAACTTAGAAATTTGGCCTAAATTGATTTTTGTATATTTTCAAGTATGTATCAAAAACTATTTTACTCAGTAAATATATTTTCCCTTATTATAAACATTTTCTAAAATCATGTAATTTATTTTACCATAGATTGTCCCTGTCCGTGACCAAACCCATATTCCTATTTCCTCGCCATTTCTGTACCTCTTTATGTCGTTCTTCAGCTAATTTGATTATCACGGACCCGATTGAACATCCTGTGCCATCGTCGGAAACCAACATGTGCAGTTGTTATATCGAAGTCAAATTTGTGCTACCTTGAACATCACACCGGGCGTAACCCCAGACAAGATACCATGCCATTATACTGTTTATATTCAGTTTTATTTTATTACATATCACTGTTCATTATTTTCAGTTATTACAGTTCTTGATTTACTTCATGCTCAGTGATTATTAGTTTACTTTGTTACTATCCTTTGATTACATATGAGCCTAGAGTTAGGGGACTATCGTTCGTAGTGTATTGCATATGCCTCGAAACAGTTGTACCACGAGGATGTGTGAGACGAATAGCATGTAGAGGTCCTTGCGTGTGGGCTGATCCCCCATGTGCATGCGCTAGGGCTAACTGCTAATAGAGGCATGTTAGAAGACTTAGCAGTTAGTAGAGGTATGTGAGACATGATGTGACTCTGTTAGGCATTGGATGGGAAGAACAGTTCCTTAACGTATGGGTCCTTTATGCACTTCCCTATTACTGATCCTGCTGGCCTCTGACATTCGAGGAATGTTATGCTTTGAGGTCTCTAATATCCTGATGGGACCATACCTGAGATTACTGCTCCTGAGCCAGATGCCCATGCGTTGGAGGTTTGTTTTTAACTGCATGAATATAGTAGTACGGTTAGATTACCTTATTGTTGTCTTGTCACTTTTTTGTGGCATATTTTGTATTCAGTATTTATGGCATGTTCTTCCTGTATATTGTTACGTCCCTCTGAGGACCTGATTATCTCTCCAGGTGTGTGCTTCTGTGATATTTTAGGTGTTCTAACTGAGGCCGTGGTCTTCTCCATCCGTTCAAAGACGATTGCACTTGGCTCGTCTTGTTACTTCATCCATTCATTCTTGTATATTTTATTTGAGATAGTTGGTAGTGGACCTTGTCTCCGCCCAACTTTTGTACAAATTATAATTCTGTATTGATTTCTATTATATATTGTTTTTAATTGTGGATGAGATTAGTATCATGGATTACTGTATTTCACAGCTTATGTGTACATACGATGGTTCCATATATTGGAGTATACTTCGTATGTATGCAGCTGGCTTGGATACGTACCTAGTCCTAATTATTTTGGGACTGGAGCATTACATGTTTTTGTGGTGGCCCATGCAGGTCGAGTTTGTCACTTCAGGTACGTAATTGTACTGATGTGAGCCTGTAATATAGGATTAGTGTCTAGGAATCTCATCCAAAAGCTTGACCTCCTTCCTTGTTTCAAGTTTTGAACTCTCGTTACCATCCTTGACTTGCATCCTGCTTGAACTCTTTCTACCGTAAATTCTTATCTTTCGTGCTTAGGACAGTTAGGAAGATGAATACACTATTATATGCTCATAGGTCAAACACATGGCTAGGAAGATTACATTGACAATTAGTATACATTGAGGTCTTATTTGAGTTATAAAGACATTTTTCCTAATTGTATAATTTTAAGGATTAGTTCATTCCAAGTTGGGTAGTAGCATATTACCGCCTTCAAAGGATAGTTGGAATTTTATTTTGCTATTACAAGGTGGTATACACAAGAGGATAGCTAGATCGAGAAAACAAATTTATGAATTATGATTTCTGGAAATTGCAAAATAGTTTATGATTTATTGGGATATGAAACCGATTTGAGAGACACCTTTAAATTGTGACACATGATTTACTGTTAAGTTCAAGTATGGATTGTAATATGTTAAAGTTTATCTCGAAATTTATTAAAGAGTTTTAAATTATAAGTTATGATTTGTAACGACTAGAGAATGTAGAGGTTTATGATTTACGGTTTATTAGAGAGCTTGAGGTTTTAAATTGAGTCGTACGATTTATAAGTTTATTTAATTTTGAGTTTGAAGAGATTATGGTAAAAAAAAATTGTTTAAAATATTTTAGAAGATATGAAATCGACTTTGAAAGAAAAAAAATTCAAATTTCAAATTGTGTCATATGATCTATGATTTATAAAGTTATTTAGATTTCGAGTTTAAAGCCTTGATTATGGATATTTAAATTGTGGTAAAAAAAAGGTATGTTCAATTTGCGATATACAAGGACTATTTCGAGATTGATTAGAGATTTAAATTTTGAATAAACTTGGCAGCCTAAGATAATTAGAAATTTTGGTGGAGTATCTTAAGAATTTTATTAAGAATTTTTTAGGAACTTAATTTTTTTTAGATTAGATCAGATATTGGTGAAGGACCAAGAAACAAGCATGGTCACCCTAATGAGATACAAGTATTCCACAATAAGTTGCCATACCACCTATGATTATGATATGACATATACACAAGTATAGTTAGTCATCGACCAAACTGTATAACTATATCTTCATCTTGACTTACTCGACCTTCCCTCAAATCTAGATCTTTTATCATGACCATCTAATTGTTTGAAACTTAGAAATGATTAGAATCTTTCCCTTGACCATGTTCCATCTAAGAGACTATCTTCTCTCTAGAAGTCGTGCCCCTAACTTATTTTACTTTGACCTACGAGATTTTCTAAATTATCTTTATTTCGTGCTTTAACTGTATCCTTTTTGTGCATTAATTAGTACCACTTGAGAACCCACTTTCTATTTTAGATCATTTGGTGTCCCTAATCGTGACTTCGATATTTGGACGTATCATGTCCCACTAAAACACGATCTAGACAAGTCCACCTTCACGTAGACGTATCATGTCCCACTAAAACACGTCTTCTTGTACTCTATCTTCTTGATATGACTTTGGGTCAAAAATACTAAACTGTAACCTTTACCATGATGTCGACTCATGACCACAGATAGGGATCCAACCAAGACCCAAGACTTTCAACTAAATAAATGATTGTGATCAACTTAATTCCTTAAGTTCTTAGCTTGTGCTCTATGATTGCTAACTCGTGCCTTTTATTTTCGTTCCTTATTTGCTTAGACCAAATTTTTTATTTTCGTGAAATAATCCATATTTATTATCCAAACCCTTATCATGACCGCGTTGAACCTAACTATATTCTTCTTCCGATTGTTTTTCTTCTCTCTTCAAGGATCTTATTTTTACTACACTGTTATTCATGCAAACCTTTTTCCTTATATGTGAAGATGGAAAGATTATCATGACACCCTTCGGTTAAAGAATGAGTTAGAATCGAAAGGCCATAAAGGAGATTAGTATAGATAAATAAAATGAGTGTATAATTTGGAGAAATGAGTTGAAAAGTGGTATTAGATGGAATTAAGGAAAGTGACATTTGGTTCATGTTCAAGTGATAATGTGCTTAAGATTGACAAAAAGGTTACGATTAATCAAACATAGTAGAGAGGAATTTTATGTTTAGTGCTTAAGGAATGTTATTAGATTATAAATGTGAATGTCCTCCTAGGAGGAATATGATCTGGCCATCGAACGAATGGATTGAGGGTTATTAAATTCAAATTTTTGAGAAGATTATAGCTTGAGGAAATATAGACTTATATGAAAATATTGGAGAAGAAGAAATCAAAAGTTTTGGACTTATTGAATTCCTATCATGGGATATAGGACTTAAAAGTTCGTCTATTATAAAGGTCATATTAAGGAGAGATTGACTTTACTCATGACTGAATTGAGTGAAGAGAGTTTAATGTAAATTCTTAAAAGGGAGAATTTTGTATGGGAAAATTAGCTTAAGAGAAAATAGGTAGGAAGAAGAGCATTAGATGTTATTTGAATTGGAAGTTGGACTTATCCAATTTTAAAGATTTTGGACGTAATTTCATATTGAAATAACCTTGGTTTATCTTCAACTAAATTGATTAAAGGTTTAGTAGATTATTTTGGGAAAATTTTGAAAGACGAGAAATTGGTTTAAGGAAAATATTTGCGAGAGATTGACTGAATCCAAAACATTAAATTAAAGGCGAGCATTAAGAAAATTAGAAGGCATGTATTGGTTGACATCTAAATTGTGTTCATAAATCTCAAATTTAGGAATGTATGTTTGCAAAAAAAAAAAAGAAATTCGATGGAATATCAATTGGGAGAAGAAATATTTTTGAATATTAGTGATAAAAGGATAATGACGAATTCAAAGAATTAACAGAATTGAAAACCACAAGTGACTCAAAATTAATGTGCTCGTAATCGAGATTTGAGATAAGGAAGCTATTGCCTATTGACAAGGTTGCAAGTCTATAGGATAATGGTAGCGTTATTGATTTAAACACTCATGGGTTGTCTTGCATTAACCATCTTCGAGCTGTTGATTTTATTCGACTAGAATTATCTAAATCTCCCATTCCTCCATCTTATGCCTTAAACTTCTCACCCGAGGATTTAAGTCATGATTCTTATCGATTAAAACCCTTTCTCCCCCTTCGACCATACCTACCCTAGCTACTCCTAAATTTTGAGGACGAAATTTTTTAAGTTGGGTAGAATGTAAACCCCCTAAATTTCTACTACGTTTTTTTAAAAAAATAAATAATTTGGTATTTAATTGGTACTTCGTAATTGTACGCCGCGTACGAGTTGCGATTCGTATTCTCATCGAGTGCAAATATGTGCGAGGTACATATTTTTGGAAAACATTTTTATTATAGTAAATGAGCTCAAAGTTATATGTCATAGGTACTTTATTTATTTAAATATATTTTATTTGATTGCTAAAAGTGCACAAGGCATTGCATTAAGAATTTTCTAAAACTTTACTTTATTCATTATAGAAAGGCTATTTTAGTCTTGGATAATTTAGAAAGTAAGTTTTGTGTATTTATTCTAGATTTGCGAAGAGGTATATAAATTAAATTCATTTATATATATGTATTTTCGGAATTTACTTTATTATAAAATTATTATTTACGCAAATGATATTTAAAACTTTATTTTAAATATTTGAGTAAATCTGATAATTTAAAATTTGAAAATATTTTATTTAATAAGGGTTTTATCTAGATTTACATCAGATGGAATTAAATCAATTTTTAAAAATGATTAAATTAATATGAACTTTGTCTAATTGGGGATTTAAATAATCCCAGTCCATATCCAACCAGGAGTCCTTACCTCCTATATAAGGAGAGCCCCATTACTTTCTTTTCTCCATAAATTCATCACCCAATCCTTCACAGAAGTGCATCGTGTCTGTGTCCGTGCCTTTTTCCATTCACTATATTGTTCCATTACATATACAATATTATCTCCTCACATCCCGACAACCCCATCGCCAGCAACTTCCCGAACCCGCCACCGCCATCTCATCTCCCTGACTACCACGATCACCGGTCAACCCATCCTCTCCGTGTCCAAGGACACGTTACAATCTCAACTCGACCACCACGGCCACCCAGCAATAGCACCTTCCCAAACCCCGCCATCGCCGTACCGATCACCACCATCTCCTTCCCCGTCCTCAAACTGACCACCACACGGCCAGGACTCGAACCCCCACCTCATCACCTGTATCTCCGCCTCCGTAGACCCGAAACAACTTCAGCACCCGACCCCCTTGACTTCTTCTTCCCTGCCATCAACTCTACCGCCGATGCCACACTACGCCACCCCGCCATCTCCTCCAAAACCCTCCGCTACGTCCCGACCCACCTCCATCAAACCACCACAGCAAAAAGGGAGGGATAGCCTCTTACCTAATCCCGCCGCCGCCGCCGCCGTACACACGTCGCCGTCCCGACCAGCTCCTCCGAGCCCCTCCTGCGGTCGACGCCCCCAAGTTTGCCTCCATCCGCCGTCGTCGTCATCCCAGGCACCTGATCTGGAAGCGCAGTGGACTATGTGCCACCGTATCGAGCTTTCCGCTCAGCCTCGAAACCCTACCGCCACCGTGCCTCATTCGCCGCCGCTCCAGCACCCTCCAGGCGAGTCCTCGGCCTTGGCACCCCATTACGGCCAAGCACCCTACGATCGGAGCCATCCGTGAAGCCGCGCCAGGCCTCGCTGCGCCGGAGCAGCGCCTCTCCGGTAACCTCTCTCCCGATCTCCCTATCCCTCTTCTCCTCTCTCTCGAAATTTTGGGGTTCTCTTTCTCCTCTGTTTATATGAGGTTTCTTTGTTTATATGAGGTTTCTTGCTCTCGAAAAGAGAGAAGGGAGCACTTCCTTAACTCTTACTCAATTAGTTTTGTTTGATTTTTCCGATCTCATATTTTTTGTATATATTATTATTATATATTATCAACATTATTATTATTAATACCTTTGTTATGATTATTATTATAATTATTATAATTATTATCATAGAATTATTAGTTTTTTTATTTCTGTGGAAATATCTATGAGTACGGGTATTAGATATGATTGCCATTGTTATTATTAGTATATATATATATATATATATATATATATATATATATATATATATTATAAATTGCTAGTCTTTCCAAATATTTACTTTGATTTATCATAGTGATTCTATCATTAAAATTTTAGTTGCCTAAAAAAATGATTTTTTCTAATATATGTATATTTATTTTATCTAAATATTTTCGTTAACAAGATATGGTTTTCTATCAAAACTTTATCATTACCAACTTAGAAATTTGGCTTAAATTGATTTTTGCATATTTTCAAGTATGTATCATAAACTATTTTACTCAGTAAATATATTTTCCCTTATTATAAATATTTTCTAAAATCATGTAATTTATTTTACCATCGATCATCCCTGTCCGTGACCAAGCCAATATTCATATTCCCTCCCATTTATGTACCTATTTATGTCGTTCCTCAGATAATTTGATTATTCTGGACCCGATTGAACGGCCTGTGCCATCGTCGGAGACTAACATTCGCAGTTGTTATATCGATGTCAAATTTGTGCTACCTTGAACATCATACCGGGCACAACCCCAGGCAAGATACCTTGCCATTATACTGTTTATATACAGTCTGCATTTTATTACATATCACTGTTCATTATTTTCAGTTACTACAGTTCTTGATTTACTACATGCTCAGTGACTATTAGTTTACTTTGTTTCTATCCTTTGATTGCATATGAGCCTAGAGTTAGGGACTACCGTTCGTAATGTATTGCATATGCCTCGACACAGTTGTACCATAAGGATGTGTGAGACGAGTAGCATGTAGAGGTCCTTACGTGTGGGCTGATCCCCCACGTGCATGCATTAGGGCTAACTGCTAATAGAGGCATGTTAGAAGACTTAGCAGTTAGTAGAGGTATGTGAGACATGGATGTGACTCTGTTAGGCATTGGGTGGGAAGAACAGTTCCTTAACGTATGGGTCCTTTATGCACTTCCCTATTACTGATCCTGCTGGCCTCTGACATTCGAGGAATATTATACTTTGAGGTCCCTGGTATCCTAATAGAACCATACCTGAGATTACTGCTCCTGAGCCAGATGCCCATGCGTTGGAGGTTTGTTCTTAACTGCATGAACATAGTAGTACAGTTAGATTACCTTATTATTGTCTTGTTACTTTTTTTGTGGCATATTTTGTATTCAGTATTTATGGCATGTTCTTCCTGTATCTTGTTACGTCTCTCTGAGGACTTGGTTATCTCTCCAGGTGTGTGCTTTTGTGATATTGCAGGTGTTCTAGCTGAGGCTGTGATCTTCTCCATCCGTTCAAAGATGATTGCACTTGGCTCGTCTTGTTACTTCATCCATTCATTCTTGTACATTTTATTGAGATAGTTGGTAGTGGACCTTGTCTCCGCCCAACTTTTGTACAAATTATAATTCTGTGTTGATTCCTATTTTATATTGTTTTTTGTGTGGATGAGATTAGTATCATAGATTACTGCATTTCACAGCTTATGTGTACATACGATGGTTCCATATATTAGAGTATACTTAGTATGTATGCAGCTGGGATGGATACGTACCTAGTCCTAAGTATTTTGGGACTGGAGCGTTACAACTCATGTGTTGACACAAAGTCACAGTCAACCAAATATTGACTACATTGACTAAATAATATCTGTATAAATTCAATACGACACACGACGTCTGCTTTCAGTTCGGGACAAACGACAGCTCAGTTTCCGACTCTCAGTATATTTTCGAGTCTGTACTTTTTCATTTCATTGAGTCTAAAAGTATGTACTCTGAGTTATGCTGAGCTCTTGGAACTTAGTCTACAAGCCTACCCAAAATCCCAAGCTCCACCAAAACAAAATTGCCCACAAGTCCCACTTAGAACCACTCTGTGCTCTGGAGACAGAGTTTGGGCCGAACTCTGCCTCCACACAGAGTTCGGGCCGAACTCTGTCCCCTAGAAATCAGGAACCCTAATTTTAGGGTTAGCTGGTTGCTAGCTGTCCAACGGCCAAATTTTTTGAATTCTCCTACCCGAATTCTGGCCGAATTCTGCCTCAAAAATCAGTATAAATAGGGCATGAATTCTCTCATTTTAAATCACTCAATCTTCTCTTCTCTTCTCTCCTACAAGCTCTATAAGCCATACCCTTCCCATCTACTAGCCACAAGCCTCCTAAGTCTCGAGTGCTCAGCATCTCTCAGTTAGGATTCTTGTGCAAGAGTGAAGAAATCGCTTGGACAATTCCAAGCAATCGCCACTGCGATTCTCTGTAAGAAGTTGACGTGCTCTTCTGAAGTAAAGGTACGGGTTGTAAGCTACTATTTCACAAATAGTGGATTTAATCCTGAGCTAGAGTTCTCAGGCCTGGACTAGTCCTCCACGAGGGAAACCAGGTTAAAATTGCTGTGTTTGCGTATGCTCTCTTATCTTTCATTTACATTCCGCATTTTACTCTGATTATTCATTGTTCGTGAAAGAGTAATTTTTTAATTGGTCATTATATATATATACTCTATTCACCCCCCCCTCTAGAGTTGCCAAACTGTTCTTCATCATGAGCTTGACCTACAATATTTTAAAGAGGCAATCCCAAAATAAAAATCTATCACCTTTAAAGTACAAGCTAAAAGGTTCTCCAGTGAAGACACTGACGATAAAAAGTTAGATGGTGATGAACAAGCCTATTGGTCAAAAACTTCAGAAAGTTTTTGAGATTTGAGAAATCAAACTGAAAGAAGAAAGACGTCCAAGAAAGCAATGAAGAAGAAACTATATGCTATGGATGCAAAAAGATCGGACATATAAAGAAGGATTGTCCAATAGCCAAGAAAAGCAGTTGACATGACCGATCAATCAGTAAGTCAACAACTGGTCAAAAGTATGGGAATACTAGTATCTAGCATAAAAGTGAGGCCATTGAATCAGAAGAGGAGGAAAGACACAACATTTCAACAAACGTATGCTTAATGGCATTTGATCAGGTATCAAAACAATCCTCTATATGATAATTTTACTTTTGATGAACTCTTTTATGCTTTTAGCGACTTACTTGACGAACACAAAAGTGTGTTAGACAAGTATAAGCAATCTCAAAAGAGATAAAGCATACACAGTCGAAGTGGCTATATTATCTAGTTTATTGCAAGAAATAAATGAGACATCTACCACAGGTAACACAAAAGAATTGGCTAATATTAAGCTAAGTCTTCATGAAGCTCAATACCCAGTTGATCAGAGAGAGAAGGTGTAACACCTAGTTTTTCAAATGAGGGTAATTTTGAACTTTTGTAAAAGTTTATTATTTAATAATAGGATTTATGATTTATGGGAATTTTTAATTAATTTAATACTATTTAAAATTGGTGAATTATAATTTTGATGTGTTAGCTAGTGAACTCTAGAACTGTTGAGCCTAGAGACTAACCATGACCATGGGGACCTAACCATGTGATTAGAATGACTATTTACAACTTTTTAAGCTAAGGGTATTTTGGTCATTTTGTGACTTTTGAATTATTTACGATTTTGATTAATTTGTGAATTTTAAATTATTTTAATAATATTTAAATTAATGTATTATGATTTTGGTCATTTTTCATATTTTAATATTTTGGAAAAAATTTATATTTTTAATATTATTTTTATTGGATTTGTTTAGTCGGATTTGAGTTTCGTCTCGTTCCAACTTATATTATGACCCGGGTAGCTTAAACTCTAGATGGGATCCAATATTAAGTTAAGCATGGCTCACAAGACCCAACATTTAAGTTAGTTAATTAAACTAATTTTTATCATGTTAGAATGGTTAAGTTACAGACTCAAAACTAGATCATTTTGACCCCAAATTTGAACCTAGTCTAGACTTAACCATATGAGACTAGAAAGGGGCAATTAGGACATTTTCCATTAGTCCTAATGGACAGTTTATGGCAGCCACCTTTAGGGGAGAATGATTCATTTCATTCATTACAATCTTGCCTATTTTATTTTCCTTTTGTTCTTCCCTAATTTTAGAGAGCCTTCCCATTGATTTGATCTCCAAATCAAATCATTCCTTCACCAAACCTTCCCTCAATCATTTCCATTCTCCAAGGGAAGGGTGCTACCAAGGATTGGAAGAGGAGTGCAAGGAGGAGTGTCTACTTTGAGGGATCTTCGTATCGGAGCCGTGTCCTAAAGGATTTCATTTGGATTCCACTCCCAATAGGTAAAACCCATCCTCTAAATCGATTTCTTTTGCATATAAATTTATTTTGAATCCGTAGGATCCATCCTCATGCATGTGTCCCATTTAGATTCAAATTTGAGGACATTTGGAGCTCTCTTGAGGATTTTAGATATGTGTCTTGTGTCCTACTTGATAGATCCCAAATTAGGACACCCCATGTGTATGTATGTATGATAATAGTTTAAATAGATATTTAAATTCAGTTTTAGAATGGTTAGAGAGTGGATTGATCTTAGTTAGGATGGTTAGAATGAGTTTTATTTGGATACCTATGTTTGTATCCAAGTATCTTGGCCTATATGTGTTCTTTTGTCTAAAACAACTCAAATTCGTCATAATATTCATCCACGTTTTTATTAACCAAAGTAACTTAGAAATGTCATAACTTTTAGCTTAGAACTCCGATTTATCTCCGGTTTTTTTTAAAAGATCCGTATCGAAGTTAGGTTTCCAAATATATATTTTAATAAACCAAATTCTTTCTGTAACTTTCTGTAGAATTATTTGAGTGTCAGCTGTACGAAAGACGAACGTGTTTCGGTATTTTTGCGATTTCAGGAGCTTCCGGACACGAAAATATGATCCGTTTAAAGTTTCAGAAAGCTAACACGAAGGGCTACAACATACTTTAATTCTAGAATTTAGTAGACGCCCAATTGGAACAGTATTGATTTTAAGTAGAAGAGTGACTATACGATATATGCATTTTGTGTAACCTATGAGCCTATGTAGTATGGATATTAAATGAATATAGAGAATGTAATACATGATATGTTAGATGAATGAAATGATATATATTCTCTTTACATTAATGTATATATGGTTGAATGCAAGCATGTAGGAATGCAAATAATATAATGTATGTAAGCAATGCATAAATACATGAATGAAAGAATGATATACAATGTATGCATGAAAGTATATAATAAATGCTAGATATGAATACAAGGTATACATGTAATGATAGATATGAATGCATAATATATAAATAATATAATATAATATATAATGATAGCAAGTATGGTAATGTAGAATATATGATGCAAGCATGTATATGTCCACTGTTTTTCCTTTTTCTTACATTTTCCTTCCCTTCCCTTTCCTTTTCAGTTTTTCCCCTTTTCCCCTCTTCTATTTTTACATGTTGTATACAATGTATATAATGTATAAATGCATGTAAGTATATAATATACATGAATGACATGTATGTAATAAAAATAAGTATATGTATGCAACTTAATGATATGTGAATGGATATAATGCCTGAACTGAAATATGCATGCATATGGGATATGAATGAATGTATAAATGCATGAATGAATGTCATATATGAATGAATCAATCAATCAAAGGTATAAGTAAAATATAATGCATTGTAATGAATGTTAAGATATATAATGTATAAAAGTATATATGTAAATGTGCATGAATGTATATATCTATATAACTATGTAAATATGCATGATGTAACATATGCCTATATATATAAATATGTATGTAATGTGAATATGCATGTATGTATGAAGGTATGTATTTATATATATTATCTATTTTATATTATGCATTGTTGTGGTTCACATTGTCTTATGATTGTGTGAGTGCTAGCCTAGGCTTGGTTAGGCCTAGTAAGACTTGTTAGACTTGTTTGGGCTAGGACTTGACCTAATTGACCTAATTTGACTAGTGTGGTTGACTAGAGTTGACCAAGTGTTGACTTTAGTCTAGTTTGACCTAGACAGCATGCAGATGCATTGTACATTTCATTTATCATCTCTCGTATACATCTTGACCTGTGTTGCTCTAAATAGGACTCTGTGGCTTCAGTTTGGACCTCTATACCTATCAGCTATTCAGGTTATCAGGCGAGTACATTCTCTGATCATTTCATATCCTGTTTAGAAATATTTTCCTGCTTTAAATTACTTTACTTGATACTGTCATGTTGGTGACACGGATTAGTACTATATGGATCCCTTCTTGAGATGTTATCCCCTCAGGGAGCATCGGATACTACATGTTCTGTGCGTTTCACTTACATGGTGTATCACTATGCTTCACGGTTCATTGATCACTTGTGACATGTACTCTCATGATCACAGAGTCTCCTTGAATCACCCACTTATAGACATTCCCAGAATTACCCATTTATGGGCCTACCATGTATCACCCCTTGTGGGCCATTGCATGGAATCATAACATAACCTGGCTAGATCGTTGTGTATTGATTGGGGGTACGGGAGAGTAGAAGTAGACATGTGAATATTATCCAAGTAGTGTAGCATCAGAATCTTTTCGTAGTGTAGCATCAGAATCTCCTATGCCATTTACATGTCTATATTGTACTCTTACTCACTAGCCACTGTTAGTTCTCTATGTATAATAGATATTTCTATTACAGTTCTCTCTCTGTTTACATACTGTATTTCTTCAGTTCATGTATCTTACTTTACTGCATGATTATATTTTCTAACCTGCTATGATCTGTTGAGATGTATTGTGCTCGCTCCTATCCTGACTGGACATGTTGAAAATATTACAGAGGACGAGGAGGAGGCCTGTGTGGATACCTTCTATGGGGCAGCCCTAGACGACACTTGTGAGCTAGACCCTCAGGAGGACCCAGCTCTGGCTGATGACATTACCCCTATTGCCTAGACTAGCTTAGTTAGGCTTTATCTTACTCATGTTGTCTTGGGACTTGTTTAGTTAGACTTTATTTCTTTCTTTGAGATCTGGGTTGTATATATTCTTTCATATTCAGTAGTTGAGACTTGTATTCTGGATATTTGCTGAGATGTTATCTTAGACTCTTTTGATCATCTGTATTTTCTTTGAGTTTATATCATATCGTGCTTCTTCTTCCTTAGTTGTGATATAGTTTACTTACTGCTATGTCACCACCATTCGGGGAGTATAAACTGTTAGCATTATATTGTTAGATGTTGTGACCTAGGACAGCGTTCTATCGTCGATACTGCAGCGTAGGCTGGACGTACCCACTTCTCGTGCCCTTACTCTAGGGTGCGAGTCGTGACAGAAGGACTATACAAAAGTACTTCTTCTATATGATTATGAGAATAGATTATAAATCGATACTGAACAAAGGCTGAATGACATTACTGAGAAACATGTACCAGCTTGTTCAATCTCTAAAAAATTAGAGATAAAATTGGACAAAGAAGGTGTTCATGTTACACTGCTGATCTGTCCTTCTATACAGCATATAGCAAATAGGACACAATCAAGGAAAGCATGCAAGCAATATGTTTCACATAATCATGTTTTCACTTATAAGTATCCACGCAAGACACAAAAGACTCATGCCTATACTAAATCAAAGGGCACTCATTCTAGAGTTATCTACACACACTATGGTCAAAATGGGCACATATCACAGTACTGTAGAATTAGAAATTTAGTAGACATAAATAAATACACATGGATAAACCAAAGCTAACAATGTTGCACCCTCAAAGAAATAGGTACCAAAGGACACATCTACTCTTCTTTTAGGTGGGCCAACCCTCTCATGCTAGAAGCAAATGGATCCTCGATTGTAGATGTTTGAGGCACATGACAGGTGACACATCTTTATGTGAGACGCTATCGATGAAAAGAGAAGGATATGTCACCTTCGAAAATAATTTGAGAGATAACATTATAGGTAATGGTAATATTGGTATATCCTCATATCCAGAAGTAAAAGTCGTTTGCCTCATAACTGAATTAAAATATAACCTGTTAAGCATTAGTCATCTTGCTGATAATGGTTATGGTATTAGTTTTGTTAAAGACAAATGTTCTATATATTATATGTGTTGGCCCACTGGTCATGACATACCCGATTTTGATAATCAACGACAACTTTGGTCGATACTTAAAATATATATACAGCTATAGGTTTTAAGTCTGAATGTTCTCACATACTGCTACAAGCTACAAACGTATTGTGGTAATAAAGAACGAAAAGTGATGGAATCAAGATCAAGACTTTTATATATTTCTTTTTTATTTTTATTTTATTTGAGTCTAGGAAAATATGTAAGATTGATCATGATCGGTACTGGCTTAGCTATTTTCAGTCCACAAAATATAGCCTTCCTATCCACAAATTCCCATCCTAAAGTCTATAAACTAAAAAGCCCAAAACCCATCAAATTGGCCCAAAACAGTTCTGTTAGAACTCTGGCGGAACTCGACTAGAACTCAGCTCAAGTTAGGTCAAGATAGTTCCAACCTATTTTTGAATTCCCTGGATATTTTTATCCAACGTTCGAATGCAAGATATCTGCATCCAAACTCTGTCCGAATTCGGTTCATAAAAATACTATAATTCGAGAGGAACTTTCACATTCTCAAAACATCCAATCTTATTCTCTTCTTTATTCCTTAAGGGTTTTCTACGAGCTACACTTACAAATTTAGCCTATACTACTCCTAGCCAAGCCAGTATCAGTTCAGTTCAATCTAGAGTTTGGTTTTGAAGAGCTGTATATCACCTTTTGGAGTCGATCGTACACTCATCGCCAAGTACGGTGTTGTTGAAGTTGGTCGTGCACTTGTCCCCAAGCACAGTGTTGTAAGAGTTGCAAGCACTCAGTTAAAGCTTATGCCATAGTAGATAACATCGAACAGGATTAGTCGAGATTGGACTAGTCCTCCACGAGGGAAACCAGTGTATATTGTTGTGTTACTGAATTTGGATCTTCTCAACTCTTTACTTTTGCTGCAACTCATATACTATTATTGATCTGCTCTTACTAGCCATATTACATAATTTTTTAATGTGTCACATTTATTCCATTGCATGCACACACTCTATTCATCCCCCTCTATAGGTGCTTAACGGTCCTACAATTGGTATCAGAGCAGGTTATACATATACATAACCACTTAGAGAGTATATATGGAAGTCGTTAAATCTATATTCAACGTTATGGAAATCCACAAATAGACCTCCACTATTTGATGGAATAAACTATACATATTGGAAAACACGATTGAGTTTCTTTCTTAAGTCACTAAACTTCGATCTTTGGTCGATAGTTATAGACGGTTACAGAAAACTGCCTAAAATGGTGATTGATGTTGTTCTAGTAGACAAGCCCCATGAGAAATATATTGGGCATGAAAAGACAGAGGCTAATCTAGATGCACGAGTCATCAATGTACTATTCAATGCAACTGACAAAACCGAGTTAGTAACATATCTACTTGTGCTGCATCTAATAAGATTTGGAGACTTCTTGAGGTAACTCATGAAGGAACTTTCCCAGTGAAGAAATCCAAAATTAGTAGATTGACACAAGAATATGAGGCATTCAAGATGAAACCCGGTCAATCGATTACACAGATGTTCACTCATTTCCTAGATATTACTAATCCTCTACAATCTCTTGGAAAGGATAACTACAACCACGAAAAGCGAAGGTATTGCAGGCTCTAACCAAGAACTAGAACCTGAAGCCACTGCGATCATAGAAGGAAACGACCTCACAACGATGACATTGGAGACTTACGGGCAAGCTCATAACCCATGAGCTGGATTTGCAAGACTTTGCAAAGGCAACTCCAAAAAAAAATCTATTCCCTTCAAAGCCCAAGCCAGAAGAGTCTCATGTAATGATACTGATGAAGAAGATTCTGATGGTGATAAACAGGCCCTACTGGTAAGAACATCAAGAATATATTAATGTTTGAGCGATCAAGCCGAAAGAAAAAGGATATCCATAAAAGAAACGAAGAAGATACAATCTTCTTTAGATGTAAGAAGTCAGGGCACATGAAGAAGGACTGTCTACTAGCAAAGAAAGCAGTCCATATGACCGATCAAGATCGAGCAGAAAAGTAACAACTAGTCGAAAGTACGTAAGCGCTAGTATCTGGCACGAAAGTGAGGCCAGTAAATCAGAAGAGGAGGAGAGACCTAACATCAGTTCCAATGTCTGCCTGATGCAATATGATACGGTATCAGAAAAATCTCTTTATGATGATTTTACATTTGACCAGTTAGAAAATGCCTTTAGCGAATTACTTGAAGAGCACATAAATGTGTTGGACTAGTATAAGGAATCTTATAAGGAGATTAAGGCATACACAACCAAAGTAGCTAGACTGTCTAATCTTCTTGAAGATATCAAAGAGACATCTACTACTGGTAACACGGAGGAGATAACTAAAATTACACTGGACTATCATGGGGCTGTCCTCACTATAGAACAGAAAGAAAGAGACTTTGTCAAAGTGCAAGAACTATATGACATAGAGAAGAAGAGACACATAGTCACTACACAGATACTCATGGATATGACTGCTAAATTGGAAGAGTCTTGTACAATCTCTAAAAAGTTGGAGATCATATTAGGCAAACAGGTCACCCCTGTTACATAGCCTAAGGTTAGTCCTGATACTATGCATGTACCATAAAGGACACAAACCAAAGAAAAAACATAAGCAACACTTTTCTCATAACCATGCTTTCACATACAGGTTTTCAAGAAAGACACAAAAGAAGCATGTCAACACAGAAACAAAGAACACTATTTTAAAAATTACATGCACATATTATAGTGAATACGAGCACATATCACAGTATTGTAGAGCTAGAAAATTAGTTGACATAAATGTGCTTACTTGGATTCCTAAAACTAATCAAGCTAGACCCTTGTAGAAATGGGTACCAAAGGTTACATCTACTCGTTTTGTAGGTGGACCTTCAACCCTCTCATGCTAAAAGTAAGCGGATATTCGATATCGGATGTTCATGGCACATGACAGGTGATGCATCCTTATTCGCTATGCTATTGATGAAGAGAGAAGGGTATATTTCCTTTGGTAGTAATCTTAGAGGTAACATTACTAGAATTGGTACTGTTGGTATATCTCCATACCCAAAAATAAAGACGTTTGTCTAGTCACATAATTAAATCATAACTTGTTGAGCATTAGTATGTTGGAACGAATTATAAAGCGCAATACTCTAGAGGGGGTAAATAGAGTAGCCAGCGGAATTTAGCTAATTAAAATGTTAGCAACAAGATCACATAATATATATCACAGAAAAGTAAATAAAAAGTAGAGAGCAAAAAGTAAACGCAAACACAAGGATGTATATTGGTTTTTCTCATGTGAGGACTAGTCCAGTCGGAAGAACTCTAGCTTTCAGTTGAATCCACTATGGAAAAACACCACAAGTTTTCATCCGAAGTTCTTGCAACTTCTGCAACACGAGCTTTGATCTGAAGTACTCGATAAACTTTAATTGTGAAGTGTCTTTCTTCAATCAAGCCTCTAATTACAATCTCTTTGAAACTTCTAGACCATACCACACTGGCAAATCGACTAGAGGATTGTAACTGGCTTGAAATTTGAAAATGAATAGCTCAGAACCCTTTGGAAGAAGTAGTAGGCTTAAAAAGAAAAGATATACAAAAGTGAATGAGTGAGTTGAAATTATCGAAATCCTTCTCTATTTATAGTTTTTCCAAAGTCAGAACTCTAACAGAATTCGGGCAGAATTCGGACAGAACTCTATGAGAAAATCTCGACAAGATCCGTAACTACAAGAGGACCAAGTTCAAAATCCAAAGGGCACTAATCGAACTCTGGCCAAATTCGGGCCGAACTCGGGCCGAATTCTGTTAGAGTTCTGTTAGGGTTTTTGCAAATTAGTTTGTGGGATTTTTAAAAAGTCGGACAGTTAGGAAGTAGTTTGGGCTTTTATAAGTGGGTTTATTTTCAAAATGAAAGGATATTTTGAAAACGTTTCTTGGGTAGCCTATTTGCCAATACGATGCAATATACATCATATTCCTAGACTTAATAAATATGAAAAATACATTGATAAAATAGGAAAAGCAATAGCCCTTTGATGACGTCTTTCTTCTTATATTTGAGCAAACTTGAAGATGCCTTTTTCCTTGACGGCGGTCGTCCAAAGATAAACATATCTGAAAATCTGAAGCGAGGCCCCGGATAGGTCATTAGGCGGTTCAGAGATATGTCTTTGTATAACGTCGTCTTTGGCCCACTAATAATAATTCTCCATTGCATATGTCGTGGTTTGATCATGTTTGATCATGCTTACTGCATGTCCGAAAGTACATGTTAGGCGAACAAAGCAGTATGATGCATTATGATACAAACATAGAAATATGATATAGAACATTAGGACAATGCTAAGTTTAAGTAGCAACATGATAGTGATTACATGAATATTAGTGATGTCATTATGTTAAACTTAATTGATTAGCCATACTCAAAAAACTTGATAAAAAAACATGATATAATCATTGGGCTAACAATCTCCCCCTTTTTTATTATGGCAAATCCTTTACGTTTAAGATATATACAATAGATGCATGTATCAATAATAAACACATATTACTAGAATATTGTGTGCTAACTTAAACTTATTTTTCATCATTTGACATGATAAAAAAATAAGCTCCCCCGTAAGAAAAGATAAAACGAACTCAAGCATAAGTAAATGAGGAAGGCAAAAATAATCATGATTAAGGTTTAGGAGAATAATGTAACAACAAGTTTAGAATATTGCGTAACTAAAGAATAAAAACTTGTCAACACAGTATAGTTGGTTAAAAAAATCAATCAATAAATAGTTTACCAACTAAAAATCCAAAAATGATTTCAAAACACAATATGATGAATAATTGTAGTTTAGAAAGAGACAAATAAAGAAATATAGATATCAATATAGTAGAAATCAATCATGGACATAAATAATTCATGAGGAATAGAAATTCGTAGATCTAGTATATACGGAAAGAAATCAAAAAAATAATGAGACTTTTAACAATGTTCACAAAAATATGATTCATAATTTTCCATACAAATCAGTGAATCACTTCCATAAAGAGTATAATTATCGAAAAGAAATCAAAATAAATATACTAGAACCTATGAAAATTCTATACCAAAGTTCATGCATTTGAATTCAAGTACCTTAGCATGATATATGTATATCCATTAGATAAACATGAAGGTAATGAAGACAAAATACTTGAGAATGAGAAATTCAGTCGACTTGAATGCTCCCCCGCAAAGTATGATCAGTCTAAATATTGATAATCATGAACTTTGAGATAAAATCTAAATACGAAATGCCAAAAGTAATTTAAACTCAATCAAATAAGGGTAATTAAATATATTTGGCAAGAAAATTTTTAGAAACTCGAATGAGAGAATTAAAAATAAATAATAATAATCATATATTCTCTCATCCAATGCAAATCCAAATATCATGAACAACTCAACAAGATATTTTAAGTAAAAGAATATATGTCCATGATGAACTAGGTATATCACACATTGAGGGCATAAAATAATTAAAATAATTAATTTGCTCTCCCTTAAAATATGCGTATTCTAGTTCCTAAATAATTTATGTGCAAGAATAGATAAAATAAATAATCAGAAGATCTAAGGACTTTCCAAGATATGCATCTTTTTTTCCTTTAATCAAATGCATATAATGTTCCAAACTTAAAACAAATATCATCTTTAGCCAAGTAAAAGAATATCCAATAAATAAATGCTTAAAAATGAACAAACAAAATATATCTCCAACTAAAATCTTATATAATAAGAAAAATAATTTCATGACAGTAAAGAATTTTTGAAAACTGTCTTAATGTGAATAACAGATAGATTCAATAAATCAGAGAGAAATCAAAAAGACTTTTGAAATGCTGATTTTATTATGAAAACTGTGTTAAAAAAATTTCGAATGCGTCTGTTTAGTCTTCAGACTGACAACTGATGATTCGAATTCTTATATCACAGAAACAGTTTTAATAAAAGAATCCACAAATCATAAATAGCCTATTTTGAACAAATTAACATAATTATATAAATGTCCAAAGAAAGAAAAAAAAATGTATTCTAGATATATCGCATGTCAAGGGGATAATTTATTTAAAATTAACTACTCCACCTTCATATGGCTATATCCAAAAATAATAATAGTATTGACAAAATTTAAAAAAATTTCAGAGATATTTTTCCCGAAGTAGGAAACTAATTCAAAAATATTATGTCTTCTTATCAAAGTTCATTTCTTCCCTTTTAAAGCAGTTACACGGTGTCCATCAGATAACCGTAGGGTTAAAGAGAAGGAACGCTTTGAGAGAGAGAAATTCAATATGCCTGACTTCTCCCCGGTAAAGAGTTACTGCTATAGACAGTAAATAACTTGAATAAGAAGAATATAATAAAAATCTTAAAATCATGAATATTACACAAGCTAAAGACAAAATCATAAGACCATAATATTCAATGAGTAGTCACAAGATCATCAAGTATTGAATAATGTGACAGAAAAATGAATATATCAAAAGATGACAAGCATTAACCTATGAAGATCAATGTATGTAACTTTTGTAAAATTAAATTATTAAATAATATTATCCATCAAATCTAAAATCTAAAATCCATCAGATAACAATTGCAACTGGATCTCAATAAATCTTTAGTTTATAAAGCGTTGATCAATCTTAGATTAGCTGTAGGGGTATTTTTCCAGCTAACGGGAGTTCACCGGGGAACAATTAAATACCGCTTTACTTCGACCGTAGTCATGGTGACAGATATACCCTTTGTAGGCTTGTACACAAAACAAATCTTTTTTTAATAACCGAGGATTTAAGAAAATTTTGTGCAATATAAATTTAATTATATTTTATGGACTTAAAAAATCTTAGAATAATGTAGAATACAGTATAAGATGTATCAGTACATTTATCCATATGTGCTCCAAAATTATTGGGTAACAATAAAATATAAAACATTTGTAAATCAAAATATAGGACCTAGATATAGAGACGTATTCTGGAACCTAGGGGACTAGGGTTCATTACCTTGGATCCAGAACTAGATAATAGTTGTAAGTAGACCTTAATAAATCTTAAGTCTATAAAGTATTGATCACCTTGGGTTAGCTGTAGGGGCCAGTTCCCCGCTAGCAGTAGTCCGAAAACTAGTACACTGTGTCGCTTCAGGCTATTTCCAACTGTATGACAGAAGGACCCTTTCGGCTTGTTCCTAAAATGATCTCTACTCTTAAGGACTTAGATTCAAAGAAATATATACAGTATCATCGAACAACAACGAAATATAGAATCCCTAAATATAAAAGAAGTAAATACCCAAAAAATGGTTTATCAAGATCAATATATTAAAAAATTATTTTAAATAAAAGAGTCGTGTATCCAAAATGTCAACCAAAAAGCAAAAAAAAAATTATTAAAAGAGGCTTTGAGGAAGAAGCTAATAGGAGAAGAACATAAATTTGTTCCAAGTAATCAATAGCTAAAGTATGAGATAAGAACAAGTTTGAAACTACTTATTAAAATAATATAGAACTTGAACTTAACTCATATATCAGACAAAGATGTAATTGATTCATAAGAAGTTAAATAAAATATGAGAATCAATAGTAAATATATTATGCAAGCACAAGGTTAACATAAAAGTATATGTATATACTTTCAAGTAAATAGGTGACTTGTGCTAAACTTATATACTTACAAAATACCAATCAAAGTAAATATGACATGTTAAAGACAAATCGTTAAGAAGTGACCAAAAAATATATTAAAGACGAAGAGCAAAAACATATTAACCAAAAAAAAATTAAGCTCCTATGGACTACAATAGTATGCATGATTCAAGAATAATGATTAAAAGTAAAGAGCATACATAGATAAATGTGTCACACTAATAGAAAATAAACAATATATAGTGTGAACTGATCATTTAAGCTAAACAGCTAGTCATGCTAGGATTATATCTCACATTGATTTAAAATAATAGATAATTAAAAGATATCAATGAAAGCTAATAGCAAGACATTAGTAAGAACATGCTAGATATTAAAAACTGTTTAGGAAGCATGTTACTGAAGTTGTTCTAGTGACCACACTTCTGTTGGTACAATTGTATGAAAGATGACCTTTGTAGCTTTGCAATCACCAACATGTTCCATGGTTCTATTTGATATGAGAAGCTTCACCTGCAATATTAGGTAAAGACTTTGGTATCCAATACTTGGATCCATATTTGTTAGCTTTGGGGACCCATTTGTACAAGTTCATATTAACAAGTTTTTTAATTTGACAATGATTAGAAACATGTCCATTCATACCACAATAATGACAGAAAGTATTAATATTGCTACCATGTGTGCCAGGTTGAGAACATGCAGTAGTGTGATATGATGTGCGTGGATACTTGTAATAGAAAGCATGGTTGTGTGAAGCTTTAGCTTTGCTTGCTTGCTTTCTAGATGATCTGTCGTGTGTGATTTTGTGATGTGTCATGTGTCTTGTGTTAGAATGAGTCGTAGATTGTACTACCAACTTTTCCAGTCTAATCTCTAACTTTTTAGAGTTAGCACAGATTTGATGGAACTAGGGATTCCCAAGATCCTTATTATGGTGTGCATATTGACCGATAGAAAGTTAAACAGATTTAATACGTGTTCTAACCCTTCATAGCGAAAACTAGGGTTTACGAATTATACCTGCGATGGGAAGAAGACAAGTAGTTCCTGGCAATCTCGAACGGACGACCCCAAGATCTTCTGCACGTATTCCTTCCTCAAGTTGGATGTCGTGTGGGCGACGATCTCCCAACCTTTTTTCTCCTTGGCAGCCCTCTCTTTCTCTCCTTACATGAATCACGAATTTAGAGAAAGCTTTAGATTTTTGATCAGTCATTTGGCGGCCAGAGAATATAGGATATATATAGGCTACGGCAGGAACCATGAGATAAAATTAGGGTTAGGCCTCCTAACGGATCTAGATATCCCGTGTTCAGCCCGAACACACAATCTAGGCCTATTAACAATAGCTCAGTCCACTAATGAGCTATTGTTGCACTACCTCCCTAATCCCAAATTATGTTTGTGGGCTCCTTTTATTATATGCTCGTTTGGCTCCCGATGTTAAGATATCGAATGTTCGTCGATCAAATTAAGTTACTGACAACTATATTGATTCGACATATTTTATCCTTAAGTAGTACCGCTCAACTTTGTTTGCCATATCGGATATAATCCACCTGCAGATTTTACATGACAATCCTTATGAGCTCCTTAAGGGGACATCATCAACCCGATGTATCGGGACATGGATTCAATTTATAATCAACAACCCATTATACACACAATGTTATTACCCAATTCATAGCGGTTGTTGACCCATAATGAATCTCACTCTTTCATGAGTCCAAGTAATGCACACTACATATACATGTCTGTTATTATATCTGGATTAAGAGCACAAGCATCCATAATAACATAGGTGTTTGTTCACTTATGTAGTCAGTACAAAGAGAACAACCTCAAGTGGTCTTGTTCAATACACACAAAGTGTACTAGTGTAAACCTATAGTCAAGATAGACTAATACCATATTACACTACAACCTTTCCAATAGATTGTCCATGTCCATCTAGGTTGTGAACTATTTATATACTCCATAGGGAACTGATAATAAGATCTTCTGTGTGACACCACACACCATATTATCTATAATATAGAATATCAGACATTTGCATTAACACTTGCAACAAATATAATATGCAAACATTTGCCCATATGATTCTTATTCAAAATTTAAGGAAATAAGGTTACTACAAAAGTGATGCTTTTAATATATAACCCTAACAATCTCCCACTTATACTCAAAGTATTGCTTTTCAGTATATTGTGATAAATCTCTCACTTATACTTAAAGCCATGCTGCTACACATCTGACTCCCATTCCCTCAATATGACTATCAAAAGCATTAGCTGGTAAGCTCTTTGTAAAAGGATCAGCTAGGTTGTCGGCTGATGCTATCTTGATCACAGCAACTTTTTCTTTCTTTACGAAATCTCGTATCAGGTGGTACTTGCGCTCAATGTGTTTACCTGTCTTATGGGCTTATGGTTCCTTCGAGTTTGCAACTGCACCACTATTATCACAATAAAGTGTAATAGACTTAGGCAAACTAGGTACCAAATCCAAGTCCAGCAGAAAGTTTCTGAGCCAAACTGCTTCTTTGGCTGCCTCAGAGGCTTCCACATACTCGGCTTCCATGGTGGAATCAACAATACATTTTTGCTTGATACTCCTCCACACAATGGCTCCACCTCCCAAAGTAAACACATAACCTAAGGTAGATTTCCTGGAATCCTTATCTGACTAAAAATTTGAGTCTGTATACCCCAAGGGAACTAAACTATCTGCCTAGTAAACTAGCATGTACTCTTTAGTCCTTTTCAAGTACTTTAAAATATGCTTTACGGCAGTCTAGTGCTCTTGTCCTGGGTTAGACTGATATCTGCTCACCATGCCTACGGTAAAGTAGATGTCTGGTCTCGTACGTAGCATTGCATACATTAAGCTTCCTACTGCCGAAGCATAAGGAACTTCTTTTATGTTCTCTATCTCTTTAGGTGTCCTCAGACATTGCTCCTTTGATAGAGCAATTCCATGTCTAAAATATAAGAAACCTTTCTTAGAATTTTGCATACTAATACGAGTTAGTACAGTATCGATATAGGAAGCTTGGGATAAGCCCAACATCCTTTTCTTGCAATCTTATAGAACTTTGTTCCCAAGGATGTGACCTACTTCTCCCAAGACCTTCATATCAAACTGTTTGGATAACCATACCCTTACATCAGATAACACCTTCACATTGTTTCCAATGAGCAAGATGTCATCAACATAAAGTACTAGAAACACTACCATGTTTCCGTCATACTTTCTGTATACACACGATTCATCCTGACATTGATCAAATCCATAGGATTTTATCACCTGATCAAAACATATGTTCCAAGATCTGAAAGCTTGCTTAAGTCCATAAATGGACTTCTTGAGCTTACAAACAAGATGCTCTTGGCCCTTTTCAATGAACCCGTCTGGTTGCTTCATATAGATGTCATCCTCAAGACTTCCATTAAGAAAAGTTGTCTTGACATCCATTTGCCAAATCTCATAATCGCGATGAGTTGCAATAGATAAAAGAATCTGGATAGACTTAAGCATGGCTACTAGAGAAAAGGTTTTCTCATAATCGATACCCTCTCTTTGAGTAAAACCTTCTGCTACAAGCCGAGCATTAAAGGTTTCAACCTTACCGTCTGATCCTCTTTTTCTCTTATAGACCCGCTTGCATCCAATGGCTTTTACACAAACGGATGGTTCAACAAGCTCCCAGACCTGATTAGAATCCATAGATTCTATTTCAGATATCATTGTTTTTTGCCAAGACTCTGTATCTTTATCTTGGAGTTCTTCATTGTAGGTACAGGGATCATAATCTTGTTCCTCAGGGACGAAGTCTGACGACTCTCCCAAGAACATATATCTACCAGGTTGTATCACAACCCTCCTACTACGACCAGGCACTATCGATTGTGGTGTAAAATTTATGACACATTGTGTAGTTATTTGTGGTTCATCCTCTTGTACTGTTGGTACTGAAGTACTTGGTGTCTCACCTCTCAGTTCTTCTAGAACAACTCTACTTGTGGGTTTATGGTTCATCACATAGTCTTCCTCTAAGAATCGGGCATTGGTGCTAACAATGACCTTCTGATCCTTAGGATTATAAAATAAACCTCATTTCGTTCCTCCTGGATAGCCTACAAACAAGCGTACTTCTGTACGAGATTCCAACTTATCTACTTTCCCATTCATCACATGTGCTGGACTACCCCAAATGCGAACATGTTTCAGCTTACGCCCAATCCACAGCTCCATGGGAGTAAGAGGTACTGACTTAGAAGGAACCAAGTTCAAAATATAAGCTGCAGTCTCTAAAGCATATCCCCAAAACAAATCTGGTAAATTCGAATAACTCATCATTGATCTAACCATCTCCATAAGAGTTCTATTCCTTCTTTCGGCTACACCATTCTGCTGGTATGTTCCAGGTGCAGTCAACTGGGATGTAATCCCAGCCTCTGATAAATAATCCCTAAACTCCAAATAGGTACTCGCCACCACGATCTGATCATAATGACCTGATACATTTTCCATGATGTTTCTCCGTTTCAGCCTTGTACTCTTTGAATTTCTCAAAGCAATCGGACTTACGGCGCATCAAATAAATGTATCCAAACCTTGAATAATCGTCAATAAATGTGACAATATTCAAAGCCGCCTCTAGCTTGGATAGTCATTAATCCACACAAATCAGAATAAACCAATTCCAACACATCTTTGGCCCTATACCACTTTGCCGTAAAAGGTCTTTTGGTCATTTTACCTTCCAAGCAGGATTCACAGACTAGTAGTGCCTCCACTTCCAATGAACTCAAAGGTCCATCTTCAACCAGTCTTTGAATCCTTCTTAGGTTAATATGCCCCAATCGCAAGTGCCAAAGATATGTTTGGTTCATACAAGAAGGTTCTTTTCTCTTATTTAAGTTAGATGACATATTATTCATTTCCATAAGTTGCATTGTGGGCAAAATTGGATTAATGACACACAGATTGTCAACCAATGCACCAGAACAGATAAAATGTTTATTCTTTCTAATAACAATATTGTCATTAAAATAAATTGAATATCCATCCTTAACTAACAAAGAAACAGAAACTAAATTCCTTCTAAGTGAAAGTGCATAAAGACAATCTCTCAATGTCAAAGACTTATTTCTACCAAAAGATAAAGTAACATCTCCTAATATAACGACCACTACTTTTGTATCATAATCCATGAACAAGCATATCTCTCCATCACTGAGCCGTCTGGTTTCTTGGAACCCCTGCAATGTATTGTAGACATGATTAGTGGCTCACATATCTACACACCAGGTACCGGTAGATAATACCGCTAAACATGTTTCAACTACTAGTAAATGATATATACCTTCTTTGTTCCCTTTTTTGAGAAGTGGACAATCAATCTTCTAATGTCCTGACCCTTTGCACTTGAAACATTTGCCTTTCGGCTTTTTTACTGCACCTTGAGGTCCCATGCCCTTCTTTGCTGAGTTTGTCTATTTCTGAATGTTTTCTTCTTCTTACCGTCTTTTGGCTTAGAAGTAGAAGCCTTTTTCGAAACAAAAACATGACCACTCATCCTAAAGAGAGATTCCGCATCCTGTAGCTCTTTTGCAAGTTCTTCCAAACTATACAACCATTTATTCATGTTGTAATTAAGGCAGAAATTGTCAAAACTTTTAGGCAGAGTCCCAAGAATGATATCAACCTGGGATTCCTCGTCGGTTTCAGCTCCAAGGATCTCCATCTCATTCAGATGATCCATCATCTTGAGAACATGATCCCTTACTGGTGTACCCTCAGCCATTTTTGTATTCATTAAATACTTCATAGCAAACTGCCTAGATGCTCTACTTTGATGTCCGAAGAGTTCCTTGAGGTTATAGATCATGTCATAAGCCGTGGCCATGGCCTGATGCGGATGTTGCAGCACATTTGACATAGATGCCATAATGTAACATCGTGCTATCTTATCTGCCTTTTTCTACTTCTTATAAGCCTCTTTGGCCTCTTCGTCAGAGTTAGCATCAGGCTTAGGTGGGCATTCCTCAATAAGTACATATTTGTACTCCTCAGTAGTCAAGACAATGCCCAGATTACGTTTCCAGTCAATATAATTAGGTCCAGTAAGTTTGTTTTCTTTAAGAATCACCATAAGTAGACTGAAAGAACCTATTTTTAAAATCCTGAGAATCACATAAATAAAAATTATGTAGGGCAAAAATCTTTTGAATTAATTAAATAGAAATTTACCAACACCTTGAACATCATAAATTTAGCATGCCACGATAGTGTGGACGTATACAAATTCAACTTTGTTCAAGCAGTTACTACATATTAATTTTACTATCATGTCAACATAACTTTATGACAAATAAAATTAATATGTTGGTCTTGCTCTGGTTATACAAATAATAGCAGTGACTCCGATGGAAAGGATACCATTATTTGTATCTAAGTGTATACCATTACTTAATACTAAGTCCATTACCTTATAATGAGTTCCTTCAGATAGAAAAGTGAACACATACTAGGTAACTTTCTACAATTATCCCTAAGGAAGTTTGTACTGGTGATCTATAATTATACTCATCCGATATGAAGGAAGGCACTAAAGCCAACGCGCAAGTATAATTACATCACCTACAAACCAGTAACAGAGAACATCCATTTTTTTAGGTTTGCATGTCGATTCTTTTATCGAAAATCATATGTCTGCCTCTAGACTGCTTAAAACTAGCATATCATCCGGCGTCAGAAACAACCACCACCGCCATCACGATTGATCAAAAATAATTAAAATTACATCAATCCAACGCCTCCCGAAGGAGTTCACACATAATCTATATTGAAAAATTAAAATAATAAGCACGATCAACCCTCGTGATTTTAATTACATCCATAGCAACAACAACATCCATGACATATCCGTGGTTTAAACAACACAATAAAAAATATACATTGGACCATAATAGTTGGATCTAAGATGCTTGTAAAACTGAGTTAGAACAGATCTACATCTATCGACTATTACACAGTACAAGTTTTATGGGACAACAGGGACGTGTCAATCAATATGTAGATCCAAAGTGGCTCTGATACCAATTGATGGAACTGGGAATTCCCAGGACCCTTATTGCAGTGTGTATATTGATCGATAGAAAGATAAAAAGATTTAATACGTGTTCTAACCTTTCATAGGCGGAAACTAGGGTTCACGAATTATACCTGCGGTGGGAAAAAGACAAGTAGTTCCTGATAATCTCGAGCGGACGATCCCAAGATCTTCTGCACGTATTCCTTCCTCGAGTTGGATGTCGTGTGGGTGACGATCTGCCAACCTTTTCTTCTCCTTGGCAGCCCTCTCTTTCTTCCCTTACGTGAATCACAAATTTAAAGAAAGCTTCAGATTTTTGATCCGTCATTTGGCGGCAAGAGAATAGAGGATATATATAGGCTACGGTAGGGACCATGAGAAGAAATTAGGGTTAGACCTCCTAACGGATTTGGATATCTCGTGTTCAGCCTGAACACACAATCCAGGCCCATTAAGAATAGCTCAGTCCACTAAAGAGCTATTGTTGCACTACCTCCCTAATCCCAAATTATTTTTTGGGCTCCTTTTATTATATGCTTGTTTGGCTTCCCATGTTAAGATATCGAATGTCCGTCGATCAAATTAAGTTACTGACAACTATATTGATTCGACATCTTTTATCCTTATGTAGTACCGCTCAACTTTATTTTTCATGTCGGATATAATCAACCTGCAGGATTTACATGGCAATCCTTATGAGCTCCTTAAGGGGACATCATCAACCCGATGTATCGGAACATGGATTCCATTTATAATCAACAACCCATCATACATACAATATTATTACCCAATTCATAGAGGTTGTTGACCCATAATGAATCTCACTCTTTTATGAGTCAATGTAATGCACACTGTATATACATGTCTGTTATTATATCCGAATTAAGAGCACAAACATCCATAATAACTGAGGTATTTGTTCACTTATGTAGTCAGTACAAGGAGAACAAAATCAAATGGTCATGTTCAATACACACAAAGTGTACTAGTGTAAGCCTATAGTCAAGATAGACTAATACTAGATTATACTACAACCTTTCCAATAGATTGTCCAAGTCCATCTAGGTTGTGAACTATTTATATACTCCATAGGGAACTGATAATAAGATCTTTTGTGTGACACCACACACCATATTATCTACAATATAGAATATCAGACATTTGCATTAACACTTGCAACAAATACAATATGCAAATATTTGCCCATATGATTCTCATCATATTTAGCAGAAAGAGCATCAATTATACATGAAGCAATAGAATACTTTTTCTTTTCTGATTCTAATTTTTCCTTAAGTTTAGCATTTTCTTGAGTGCTTTTCTCAATGCAATCAAGTGCCTCATGCAATCTAAACTCAAGTGTAGAAATCTCAGTAGAATTATCAAAAGGAGAAGTATTTCTAGCATCATTCAATAAGAAAATAAGCTTTTCATTCTCACGCTTATAGGATAGAATATCCTTTCTAGCTTGCTTATACTTATCTAATACTTTCTTGTGTCGTTCTAATAGATCACTAAAAGCATCAGATAACTCATCATGAGAAAATTCACTCTCTTTATAAAATGAATTATTTTGTACCTCGTTAGATAATGCTATTAAAAATAAATTTACAGCTTGATGAGGTCTCTCTTCTTCTTCTTCTTCTTCTTCTTCAGAATCTGTTGTTTCGCTTTCACACCATATGCCATATGCTCGTGCTAGCGTACTTGTAAGACGATGATCTTCCTTCATTTGATCTTTCGTAGTGACTCTCCTTTCTAGCAGTAGTATAATCTTCTTGGGCGTGGCCTATCTTCTTGCAGTTGTCACATACAAGCTCTTCTTCGTATAAAGGATTGTGTTGTACCTTAAATCCTAATTCCATCATGCACATATTTGCATCATTATAAAGACTATCCTCCTCTCTGTAGTTGCTAGCTTTGCTTTCATACCTGTACTCATAAGTAGCTTCAAGAACTTTCTAAATTTTATGAGATGTAGTATAAGTAGTAATAAGATTGAATATATTTATGTCTACAGCACAATAAAAGGAATGCATAGCTTTTACATCAAGGCTAGCTAACTTCTTTTCTTCCTTTGTGTAACTATAATAAGGCTTGTTTATTATAGAGGATGTGAGAATAGAAGTGATAGTAGGCTTTTTGTAGCCATTGACAACAATTAACCATAAGTCAAAATCTAGAGACTTCAGGTAGAACCTCATTTGTGTCTTCCAATAACTATAGTTTGTTCCATCAAATAGTGGGAGTCTATTTGTGGATTTCTCTTCAGTTGTGAAGTACATACTTGCCATATGTAATACTGTGATCTATGTAACAGTTGTAATAAACAAGAATATAATAGTAATGTTACCTCGCTTTACCTGTATAACCTGCTTTGATACCAATTGTAGGAACGAATTATAAAGCACAATACTCTACAGGGCGGTGAATAGAGTAGGCAGCAAAATTTAGCTAATTAAAAATGTTAGCAACAAGATCACAAAATAAATGTCACAGATAAGTAAATAAAAATTAGAGAGCAGAAAGCAAATGCAAACACAAGGATGTATACTGGTTTCCCTCTTGTGAGGACTAGTCCTTCTCTATTTATAGTTTTTCCAAAGGCAGAACTCTGTCAGAATTTGGGCAGAATTCGGGCAGAACTTTATGAAAAAATCTCGGCAAGATCTGTAACTGCAGGAGGACCAAGTTCAAAATCCAACGGACACTAACCGAACTTTGGCCGAATTGGGGCCAAACTCGGGCCAAATTCTGTTGGAGTTCTGTTAGGGTTTTTGCAAATTAGTTTTTGGGATTTTTGAAAGGTCGGACAGTTAGGAAGTAGTTTGGGCTTTTGTAAGTTGGCATGTTTTCAAAATAAAAGGGTATTTTGAAAATATTTCTTGGGTAGCCTATTTGCCAATACGATGCAGTGTACATTATATTCCTAGACTTAATAAATATAAAAAATATATTGATAAAATAGAAAAACCAATAGCCCTTTGATGACGCCTTTCTTCTTATATTTGAGCAGACTTGAAGATGCCTTTTTCCTTGACGGCGGTCGTCCAAAGATAAATAGATATAGAAATCTGAAGCGAGTCCTCGGATAGGTCGTTGGGCTGTTCAGAGAAATCTTCTTGTATAATGTCGTCTTTGACCTATTAATAATAATTCTCTATTACATATGTCCTGGTTTGATCATGTTTGATCATGCTTACTAAAACTCTGAAAGTACATGTTAGGCGAACAAAATAGTATGATAAATTATGATACAAACATAGAAATATGATATAGAACATTAGGACAATGCTAAGTTTAAGTAGCAACATGATAGTGATTATATGAATATTAGTAACGTCATTATGTTAAACTTAATCGATTAGCCATATTCAAAAAACATGATAAAAATATGATATAATCATTGGGCTAACAATCTCCCTTTTTTTTATTATGGCAAATCCTTTAAGTTTAAGATATATACAATAGATGCATGTATCACTAATAAACACATATTACTAGAATATTGTGTGCTAACTTAAACTTATTTCTCCCCCTTTGACATGATCAAAAATAAGCTCCCCTATAAGAAAAGATAAAACGAACTCAAGAATAAGTAAAGGAGGAAGGCAAAAATAATCATGATCAAGGTTTTGGAGAACAATGTAACGACAAGTTCAGAAAATTGCATAACTAAAGAATAAAAACTTGTCAACACAGTATAGTTGGTTAAAACAATCAATCAATAAATAGTTTACCAACTAGAAATCCAAAAATGATTTCAAAACACAATATGATGAATAATTATAGTTTTGAAAGAGACCAATAAGAAAATATAGATATCAATATAGTAGAAATCAATCATGGACATAAATAATTCATGAGAAATAGAAATTCGTAGATCTAGTATATACGAAAAGAAATCAAAAAAATAATGAGACTTTTAACAATATTCACAAAAATATGATTCATAATTTGCTATACAAATCAGTGAATCACTTCTATAAAGAGTATAATGATCGAAAAGAAATCAAAATAAATATACTAGAACCTATGCAAATTCTATACCAAAGTTCATGCATTTGCATTCAAGTACCTTAGCATGATATATGTATATCCATTAGATAAACATAAAGGTAATGAAGAAAAAATACTTAAGAAAGAGAAATTCAGTCGACTTAAATGCTCCCTGTAAAGTATGATCAGTCTAAATATTGATAATCATGAACTTTGAGATAAAATCTCTATAAAAAATGCCAAAAGTAATTTAAACTCAATCTAATAAGGATAATTAAATATATTTGGCAAGATAATTTTTAGAAACTCGAAGGAGAGAATTAAAAATAAATAATAATAATCATATATTCTCTCATCCAATACAACTCCAAATATCTTGAACAACTCAACAAGATATTTTAAGTAAAAGAATATATGTCCATGATGAACTAGGTATATCACACACTAAGGGCATAAAATAATTAAAATGATTCATTTACACCCCCTTAAAATATGCGTATTCTAGATCCGAAGTAATTTATATGCAAGAATAGATAAAATAAATAATCAAAAGATCTAAGGAATATCCCAGATATGAACATGTTCTATGAAGAACCCCGTGAAAGTAGAGATTATGGAAATCACTACTTGATGGTATGGGACCATGTTCTTGTTGACCCAAACTGGATCACAGTCAACCTAATTTAGAGAATTAACAAAATGATAACTGATATGATCCAATATGACACATCAAGTTCAATATAGGACATCATTTACGATCTAACACAACGTATCAAGTTCAAGATAGATGTCATCAACAAAGCTGTTACATTGTAAATATATTTTTTCTCAGTCCGTAATTTTTCAATTTAGTTAGTCTAGGTAAATGTACGTTGAGTCGCACTGAGTCATCTCAACCCTTAGACATAATTCTCCAAGCTCCACAATCTAAAACAAAACAATCCCTGAATCAAACCAAACCACCATAGCCCATTTAGAACTTCTAGTCTGAGGCAGATAGAGTTCGGGACGAACTCTGTCTAAGGCAGAACTCGGGCCGAACTCTGCCCCTGAAAAGTAGCAACCTAATTTTTAGGAACACCCTGCTACGAGCTGTCCAACGTTTAAATTTTTGAATATTTGGGACAGATCTGGACGAACTCTACCTCCCCTGACTAGTATAAATAGGGCTTGATTTCTCTCATTTCAAAACATCTCTCAATCTTCTAAGCCTTATACATTCTAAGTCTTACTCTTCCAATCTACTAGCCACAAAACTTCCTAAGCCCCAAGGTCCTCACTGCGATTCAGCTAGAAGTTCTGTGCAAGAGTTGAAAAGAAATCACTTGAAAAATTTCAAGTTTTGCCTCTGCAAAGTTTTAAGAAGTTGGCATTCTCTTCTGAGTAAAGGCACGTATGTACCCCATTTCACAAATAGTAGATTTCAATCCTGAGCTAGAGTTCTCAGGCCTGGACTGGTCCTCCACGAGTGAAACCAGGTTATATCGATATGTTTATGTGTGCTCTTCTAAACTCTTTTATTTTTTGCATTATTACTCTTTGATTATATAGTTTCTTCTGGACTTAGCATAGAGTTAATTTTTTAATTAGTCATTAATGACACAAACTCTATTCACCCCCTCTAGAGTTGCCTACATATTACTTCAATTGGTATCAGAGCTATGGTCTCTTGATAAAGGATTAACATCCTAAGAGCTGATCCATGGAAACCACATAACCCATTTTCACCAACTATGGTGAAGGACAGTCCACTAATTGGCCACCTATATTTGATGGAACCAACTACACCTATTGGAAGACACGAATAAGTTTCTATTTGAAATCTCTAGACTTTGACTTATGGACCATAGTCACAGATGGTTATAAGAAGCCTGCTAGAATTGTTGTTGAGGAAAATCTCATAGAGAAATCCCACGACAAATACACTAATCAAGAAAAGAAACAGTCTAGTCTAGATGCTAGGGCTATTAATGCTCTCTTATGTGCTATAGATAGGACTGAATTCAATAGGGTATCTATGTGTTCTACTTCCCACGAAGTATGGAAGCTTCTAGAAGTGACTCATGAAGGAACCACTCAAGTCAAGGAATCGAAAATCAGTCGACTAACACAGGAGTACAAAGCATTCAAGATGAAGCCCAATGAGACGATCAAACAAATGATCACTAGATTCCTCGACATCGTCAACCCTCTATCTTCCCTCGGTAAGGACTACTCCAACCATGAGAAGATACGCAAGGTGCTAAGAGGACTAACGAAGAACTGGAACCCCAAAGCCACGATAATTATCGAAGGCAATGATCTAACCACCATGTCTCTGGAAAATCTGTTGGGCAAACTAATGATGCATGAGCTCAACCTCAAGGACTTTGAATAATCTGCTCCAAAGAAAAAAGAAATCGCTCTAAGAGCTTATCGCCGAAAGGCTACTCCAGATGAAACAGACGATGATGACTCTGATGGTGATGATCAAGCGCTTATGGTTCGCAACTTCAAGAAGTTTCAACGTTTCAACCAAATGAAGAAGGAATAACACCAAGAAGATGATGAAAAGCCTATCTGTTTCGGCTGTAAGAAGACGGGGTATGTCAAAAAAGACTGCCCATGCAGCAAAGAAAGGAAGCCGATATAAAAGATCATACAAGAGGCCATCCTCTCGAAAGTATGCCAACACAAGCATCTGGTACAAAAGCGAAGCCAGTGACTCATAAGAAGAAGAGGACACTCCCCAAGATACTGCAAACGTTTCCCTAATGGCAACGTCCGATAAGGTAACAAATGATCCACTTAAAGACTTTACTTTTGATGAACTTGGAGATACTTTTAGTGACTTACTTGAAGATCATAAGAAGTTACTTAGCAAGTACAAACATACAAAGGATAAGATCAAGACTCATGAAGTTGAGATTCATAGACTATCATGCTTGTTTGATAATGTTAGAGACACATCTGCCACTATGGACACACATAAAAAAGAAGAAGAAAATAATGTCTTTTCTTTTATTGGCGTAAGGCACCACAAATCGAGTACGCCTGAGAGATCCTGTGCTGAGGATCCCCGAGTACAAAAAAAAATTCTGGAAAATACGACGATGGAGATTGAGCGGCAGTTGCTCCTTTACTCCGTTGACACTCCGATTACAAAAGTAGAAGAATACCAAAGAAAATTTCTAACTCTCGGCTCACTGGCAAGAAGTGCAACAATTTGGCTCTTGAAAATGCTCTCTGCTCTATGTTTTGAAGAGGGATAAAGCCCCTCTTTTATAGTCGTTCTTGAGCTGGAATGGTATTATGAGCCCACATGAGGAAACACGCTGGTTTTTATGTAGGTACATAGTCCTACTTTGGGCGTATAGGATGTAGGCGCATACAGGCTGCGAGATCGTGGGTTGGTCGTGGTGTTGACGTGGTCGCATGCTTCGGTACAGGACTGCTCGTGGAGACTGACGTGGCCGTGTGCTTAGGTGCACGTTTTGAACATGGCTTTGACTGGGTCAGGCTTGGGCGCATAGCCATGTCTCAAGCTATGCGCCCTCCTTTCGGGAGAGCTAGTCTTGGGCACATGAAGCTTCACTGACTGGGCGCATGGAGCTACACTTGACTAGGCGCATGGAGCTACACAGACTTGGGCGCATGGAGCTATACTGACTGGGAGCATGGAGCTACACTAACGGGCACATAGAGCTATACTGACTTGGGCTCATGGAGCTACTCTGACTTGGGTGCATGGGGCTTCATTTGCTGAAAAAAAATTATACTTCTACAAGACCCCTTCAAAGTTTTCGATATTTGAACAAGTTCGAAATACTTTGAAAGACGCATAGATCGTCTTCTCGCGAGGCAATGGGCCATAGCATGGCTCTCTCCTTGGGCGTATACTGTTTGGCCAGCCTGTCAGGGAGATACGACTGTTGAGATTTTCTTTGAAATTCAAAC
Source organism: Iris pallida (assembly GCA_029216955.1). Classification (NCBI taxonomy): domain Eukaryota; kingdom Viridiplantae; phylum Streptophyta; class Magnoliopsida; order Asparagales; family Iridaceae; genus Iris; species Iris pallida. The sequence goes on from JANAVB010009196.1 coordinate 9,980,149, forward strand.
TGACATATTCATCGGAACAGAAATTGAAGCGGTTCATCCTTCATACGTCGTCCACGTCAGCAAAGGACAGTCGCATAGTATGCAGAGAGCTGATCCTTCACGTGGGTGCATAGGCTGTAGTGGACGCATATAACACAATGGGCGCATACAGCAGGTGGGCGCATAGGAAGTGGCCCGTGCCTATAAATAGACCCTTGGAAGAGAGAGAAAGTTCATTATTGTTTGCCATGAAATATAAAAGAACAGAACAATTATCGGAGGACTGGACTTTTACTTTACAATACAAACTCGCTTGTACAAAGAAAGCCTAGGAACGAAAACCTAGGTACAGCAATCTAAGTACAATTGTTTATTTTAAATTCTGGGGGTGACGGTAGAGGCTCGAAAAAGCGATGGCAGCTCTGTCTTACTCCTTGGACGATCGGATGCAGCCTTGGCTCTGTAGAAGAACTGCTGGGCGTTGATGAAGAAATGCTCTCTCTTCAGGCTCTCTGGCTCTCTATGTCTCTCTCTGTATATCTCTCTCTATCTCTGTGTATGTCTCTATGTGTGTATTTTCGCAAGGGAATGGCACCCTGCTATTTATAAGAGTGGGGGGCTTCATTAGGGTTTACAATGATTACCCATTCTTGAAAGTCGGCGGCTAAGGATCACTGGATCTGGGCCGTTCATCGAGATTTGAGCAATAAATATGATTGTATCAAATCTTTTGTGGGTAATTAATGTTGATTGACATAAATTCTCCTGATTTGTCATGCTAACCTCGTATTTCTCGACACGTGTCTTTAATTTGCTTATTTGCAAATGATCTGATTTGATCCCAATATTTTATTAGGATTTGTTGAGAGATTTCGATCAATCTGATGCCACGTGCCGCACTATCATGCCACGTGTCGAGCCATTGCAGAAGTCTGAGCCGCAGGAAGGTTGCTCATTATTGAGCTGCATAAGGCTGGCCACGTGTCCAGGCTGCTTGAGAGTGGCCCCCTGAACATTTGAACTGCATAGTAATGATTTGAGCCGCATGAGTGTGGATGACCGCATGAGTGAACCGCATGGAGATAGTCCTCGTGAGCCGCATGGGGATGGTCTTCGTGAGCCGCATGGAGCTAGTCTTCGTGAGCCGCATGGGGCTAGTCTTTGTGAGCTGCATGGGGCTAATCTTCGTGAGCCGCATGGGGGAGCCTCCGCTTGGGCCGCATGGGGGAGTCTCCGCTTGGGCCGTATACAACTGTCCACGTGTCAAGGCGGCATGACAGTTTCTGACTCTCGGGTGATCGTGTCAAAGATTTTCTTCGTTTCCCAAGGAGTCTGTCATTATGAGGGAGTCATAATGATATCTTTGTGTCAGAACTGTCACCTTGTCAGAGCTGTCAGCCGTCAAGGCATTTAATGCAGTAAAGGACAAACGAGAGAGCTGTTTGCAGGCTTCGTGGCTTCTCTCTGAGCCGTATAGAACTTATTTGAGCCACATAGGCGCTCGAGCCGCATGGATACTTGAGCCGCATGAACTCTCTGAGCCGCATGGGGCTCTCTGGCCGCATGAATCTTTCTTTATTCTTTTCCATGCTTCTACAAGACCCCCTTCAAAGTTTTCAATTTGCAAAATTGAAATACTTTGAATAAGAAGCATGGCCATGTATAAATTCTCCTGGCTGCATATGATGTCCTGGCTCCATGGATGTCTCGGCCGCTTGGATGTCTCGGCCGCATGGATGACTCAGCCGCATGAATGTTTCGGCCGCATGAATGTCTCGGCCGCATGGATGACTCAGCCGCATGGATGTTTCGGCCGTATTGAGTCAATCAGTCGCAGGGACTTTCGGGCCGCATGAGCTTCTCGCCATGTCATCCTGCCACGTGCGAAGATCTTTTGCATTAAATGCTGTTGATCTGCTATCAGTTTTAAGGCTACTTTTCGGGAGAGGATCCCAGGAGTTTGGCCTTCATTTTAGGCGGCTCGCCTCGATAACCGAAGGGTCGGTTTTTGTGTTCACACGAGGATCGAAACGCCCTGCTTTTTTTATAAATAGGGACGAATTCAGTGGGAGGGATTTCTTTACTTTCTTTTTCGTCTCCAACTCTTGCAGTCTCCACTTTCTTTCCTTCTTCGACCGTCGAAAATGGCCCCCAAGTCTTCCAAGATCGCCTCTGCTGCTACAAAAGGCAAGAAAACGGCTTCCTCGTCGGCCGCCGTGCCTGAAGTGCACCCTGATGTTCGCCCTGCTCTCAAGGGTAAGAAATAGATTTGAATACTTTGAACCCCAAGGACCCATGGCTCTGTTGCATAACATATGCACAAGCCTTCATCCTTCGTTTTCATTGAACCGTCCAAGCTCGACCATGATGGAGCCGCATATGTTGTATGGGCCGCATGACCCTCTCATATTCGAGCCGCATAGGGCATGACCTATGTTTGAGCCGCATTGAGAAAGATTTGAGCCACAGGAGTGTTTCTGGATTTGAACCGCATGGGACCTCCTTTGAGCGGAATCGTATATATTCCTGATAAACTGGCCCGCATAGAATTTTGCTGCGTCGCGCCGCATAAACTCCTCTGCGAGATAGAACCGCATAAGTTTTAATCCGAGCCGCATAGGCTATCGAATCAGTATCACATTGAAACTCCCAACTGAATTAGGCCGCATGAAGCTTTGTTGACCCGAGCCGCATAGGCTCTATTAAAGCTGTGCCGCATAAAATCCAGCTGAATTGGGCCGCATAAGGCTTCGTCGATCCGAGCCGCATAGGCTCATAGAAACTTCTTTTTGAGAAACTTTAAGTGGTTTCATTTTAACCTATCTTTTAATCTTGTTTCTTTTGTCCTTTTCCAGTGAACCTCCCAACCAACCCGGCCGGAGAGCTTCTGCTGGGTTCAGCTCAATTTGCTGTGGGTGTGCGGCTTGACGATCTGATTCGACATATGACAGATCAACTTCCCCCTAATGAGCCTTTGGAGAGGGTGGCTGCTATCAACAACCAGCATTTCCATTTTCTTTGTACTATGATGAATTCGGGGAAACTGGACGAAGAATATCTGAAACCAGCTTTCCTCTTTGGATATGCTTTATCCATAAAGAACTCCCGAATGCTGGATGTTTCTGAGAACTGGAACTTCACTGTGGACGGGGTGGATATCCATGTTCCCGAGATGGAGCGGCATTTTTCCCTCTCGTGGTTTAATAGGGTGCCGTTGGATAGTAAAATGGCGGGCTCTCTAACTCCAACCCAACAGGGGATGTTCGTGGGCAACATCCACTATAATATGAGTATTATGTCAGCATGTGCAAGTAGGGAGTCAGTCAGCCGGACTGTGATGGGGCTGATTCCTGGTACTTTTATAAATGTGTCTGGTCCCAACTTTACTTTTACTCGAGCTGATACCTTCCTGAATCAGCTCGCTCGCAAGGGATCTTATCCTGTGGGCAGGTTGTCGCTGCTGAATTGGATAAACCCCATTCCCACATAGGCCAACCTTTCCTCATGGATCCTGAGGAACTACGAGGAACTCCTTCAGGAGATTGACCTTTACTACGCCGTCCGGGGCACTTGTTATGGATTGCCCATTAACAAGCCGCTGTTTATGGCCCTTTTGGAGATGTATAGCCGGCGTACGGAGACTTTCTTTGCGCCCGGGGGAGAGTTGGGACTTGCTCTCCATGAAATGCATGTTGTTTCTAAGCTACCGTAGGGAGGCGAGGCCTTTGAAGTTTACACCCCGACGAATGAGGAATTCGATGATCTAGATCGACGATTTCCTGGTTTCGTCGCTGTGTACCGGGAATTGCTGTGCCACCATAGCATCTGTCATCAGACTGCTATCAAGAAGAATAATAGTTCAGAAGGGAATGCCCCCCATACTACGGCCTGGGTCGCGTATCTTTTCAAATTACGTCCTTCCGGTCGGGTTTCTTTTCGAGGTCCCCAAACTCAGGCGGAGGTGAAGGCCCTGATGTTGAATGCAAAAAGGTCGAGGTCCACCCGCGATAGATTTGGGAGATGCACTGACTCCTTCAGTTATTTCTTCTACGATACCCGACAGATGTCCGAGAAAGCAATCTTGGCCAGTTTCTTGATGGTATGGCTACGAAATTGCGTAGTCTCGGGAGGGGCAGGTTCTACTGAAAGGATCAGCCGCCACTTCATTCTCCCGGCTGTGAAGCTGGTCTTCAAAGTAAGACTGGCCCTTCTTCCGGCTATGGTGTGTAGCATACACCACGGCCTCCGTGCTTTTTCGTCTAAAGTCATTGCTCGCGAGACGACGCTAGACTTTGAGCGGATAGAGCTACCATACCACTATCTTATGGGGTGGTTATTGATGCATTACCGATCATTGATGAGGCCCGGGACAGAGGATGATGTCACCGCTGATGACGTCTTCCTTTTCCGATACCGCCATCAATCTTGGGAGTATGACACCATGCCGGTTTGTCGGAGGGCGTTGGCGAGAGTTGACGGGCCTGACTTCTTTGTGTCTCTTCCTCAGTTTACCCCTAGAGAAGTGAGGAGGGTACACGTTGATGGCATTGAACCTCCCCAGCTCTTATCTGAGAAGATGCTTCTATGGTTGCGCAACATTCGCCCCGCGCACCCAGTATATCGTTACCGAAATAACGTATACTTGGAGCCTTATTTGCCTAGCAGGTTTTTTCGTCAATTCGGGTATAGTCAGCTGTTCCTTGACTGCCCTAGTGCTTGCCTAGGCTTCGAGGGCAGTATCCATGACGGAATCCGGGCGTGGCATTATTACAATACTGTTCATACCCGGGCTAGCTTCTCAGTCCCTGACGCTAATACGCAAGGGGATATTCTGTACATGGTGGCTCTTTATCACGTTGCGGCGAGCAAATCTCCCGTGAACTTTGACATGAACACCAGCTTCATTGTCGGGACCGGCTTGGCAGAAAAGCCCGAGGGTTCCAGGAAGAGAAAGAGAGGGGCGAATAGGGTTCCTGTGCCAGACTCGGAGTCCACTGCGGCGGACGAAAAGGATGACGAGCAGGCCGCCGATGACTCGTCGCATTCTTCGGACGAGGAGGTGGGGGACCAGCCTCCTACTGTGCCGGACGAAGAGGTGGAGGATCATCCACCTGTTGTGCCTGGTGCTTCACGCCAACGAGTCTGGCGTCTGTCCACTGACGATGGCAGGACCTACTCCACCAAGCGGGCTGCGGTAAGATGTCGCAGGCTGTTTATTGATGTTGACGCTATTTCTGAGGTGATTAGAATTTCAACTGCCTTTTTCTTCTTTTTCTAAATTATGGCCTAATCATTTTTTCTTTTGCTCCTTATAGGCATCCGGGGAGTCTGCTTCTCGGGACTCGACTACTGAAGTCGATCTAGCCTTGTCTACTTTAATCCATGATATGTGCACCGCCATCACTTCCGTTGGGGTTTTTCCGGAGGCGGCCGGGGAGTCTCACCTTGCTGAGACCTCAACCCATGGGGACGGGGGCTCTACTGCCCCTATTCCTGAGACAGCTGAATTCCAACAGGATGACACTGACCTGGCTGGCTCTCCTTCAGGGGTGGCTGGGGTAGAGAAACCAGTTGAATTTGAGTTGGAAGCTACGGGTAGGGAGACCATGCCAGCTCCGAACGAGCTGCAGCCTCCGAGCTCTTCCCCTGGTAAGATAAACCAGCTTCTTAACTTGTGAGGAGGCCTATTTGCTCTATCATCCTGTCCTTCGTAGATTAATGTTTGCTTTGGACGTGCAGGTCCCACTCCTTTATTGCCGGTGATGGACATTGCCAAGGCGGACTCTACCGGGGGGATCTGATGGAAGCACGTGTGCCTCCTTCTTTTCCAACCCATACTGAGGGGCTTCCAGCTGGGTCAAGTTCGGGAGCCTTGGTGATAGCACAGCTGGAGCAAGGGACGACGCTTTTTGCGCCATCCTCTGTGAATAAGGTTTCAGGAGTTAACCTTTCCGCTCTACCAAGTATCCAGGCTCTTCGGGCGGCGGAAGAGGCGCTAGCTGCCATTCATGCATCTTTTTGCACAGGATTCGTTTCCCTGGTGACAGGGACGGCAAGTTCTGAGGCTACTCCTTCGGTACTGCCTACCACACTCCCTCTGACGTCGTCCTCTACAGAAGTTTTGGATGAAGTGTCCCAGGATGTGGTCGACAGTTTCTATCGCCACCTGAATAGGGGGATTGAGGCAGCTGTGGAGAGGGGGACTCCCTTTGCTATGGCCCGTCAATGCGCCGGTGGCCAAATTAATATCCTTAGAACACTTCCCGGTGGGGCGGGACTAGCGGCACTTCTGGAGCCTAAGCTGTTAGAGGTTGATCGTCTTGTGGCCCAGTTTCGCATACTGCGACAAGCTGATCTATTAGTGGCAATAGATCAAGAGCATACTTTCCTCACAACTGCGGTAGAAAAGGTGAGGACTGCTCGGGAATCGCTCAAGCCAGCTATATTGAAGGATCGCCGGGACCTGACTCAGTTATACGATCAATAGAGCCGTCGCACTGAAGATTGCGCGGCTCGGGAAGCGACTACCTCCCGCGGGATAACTGACACCCGGGAGCAGATTCTCGAGCTCCAGAGAAAGCTGGCCTTTCTGGAGTCCGAGCTCGAAGCTGCTCGTACTGAGAAAGGGGTTGCTATTCAGGAGGCTGACAAATTTAGTAGAGCTTCTGCCAATCTAAAACTTGCTTTGAAGAAGATAGAAAATGATTGGCAGGCATATATGTACTTGAATGATGCAGAGCAGTTGTCCCAGGAGGTCGAACGCCGAGCTAGGCAGCAGCTTGAGCGAGGGACTACCTTGGTGAGAAACTGCCTTTTGGAGTTGTATAATGCCGAGCTATAGTCGGCCTTTTCTTGTTTCCGTTTTCATCTTCTTTTCTTTTTGAGAGGGACGTGGTCCCAAAACATGTAATGCTTTTTTCGTCTTTCAAATAAAGAGTACTTTCTATTCTACCCTTCATTTGTATTGCTTGTTTGTGCCTGTGGTATTGTGGTGATGTTTGCCCCGCATGGGGGACTTATTTGTGGACCTGTTACCCCTGGCATATCTTGGTTTTAGGTATGGGTAACAAGTTTGACTGGGGATACTTAGAACGGTTCCATGGTCATGTTGTCGTGGACGTTCCAAGTATCGGGAGACAGAATGTCACGGAGCAGCTGGGCTCCCGGGGCATGGTTAGGAATGGTGGGCCTGTACTAAGAGACTTAGCAAAGGACCTTTGTGGGCCTATTATCCTTGGCGTACCCCGACTTAGGATAGGGATAATAGGATGAAGGGGAACCGACATACTTACTCAGAGGTTATGAGGATATGGCAAGTATGAGGGTTTTACCGTGGAGTCTTCCTACTCAGAGGTAATGAGGACATGTCAGGAGTGGGCTCAACGGAGGATATTTATGGTCAACAGAGGACATTTATGGGCCTATTACCCTTGGCGTACCCTGTTTCAGGGTACGGATAATAAGACGAGAGAAGACCGACATACTTACTTAGAGGTAATGAGGACATGGTAAGTACAGAGGTTTTACCGTGGAGTCTTCCTACTCAGAGGCAATGAGGACATGGTAGGAGCGGACTCAGCAGGGAATATTTGCGGACCTATTATCCTTGGCGTACTCCGATTGTGGGTACAGATAATAAGTCGAAAGTGAATCATCATACTTACTCAGAGGTAATGAGGACATGGCAAGCATGAAGGTTTCTTCGACGGAGCCTTCCCACTCAGAGGCAATGAGGATATGGCAGGAGTGGGCTCAATGAAGGAGGGTACATAGAACGACTCAGAGGTAATGAGGACATGGAAGTTCTATGTAAAGGGGTGATTTGTTTTTGGCGGAAGTGAAATGACTCAGAGGTAATGAGGACATGGTCGTCTTGGAAATTTATGGATCGGTTACCCTTTTTGTGCACTGGGAGTACGGGTAGTGGATCATGAGGGAGGATCTCTTCCAGGAAGAAAGTTCAGTGGTATGGTCATACATGACTTACTATCTGAAAGAGTGACCAAAATATGAGTTCAGAGGCACCAGCGGGTACATGACTCGATAATTTGGAATATTGTGGATGTGAGTTCAGCGGCACCAGCGGGTACATGACTCGATAATCTGGAATATTATAAAAGTGAGTTCAGCGGCACCAGCGGGGAATATTTGTGGACCTATTATCCTTGGCGTACTCCGATTGTGGGTACAGATAATAAGTCAAAAGGGAATCATCATACTTACTCAGAGGTAATGAGGACATGGCAAGCATGAAGGTTTCTTCGACGGAGCCTTCCCACTCAGAGGTAATGAGGACATGGCAGGAGTGGGCTCAATGAAGGAGGGTACATAGAACGACTCAGAGGTAATAAGGACATGGAAGTTCTATGTAAAGGGGTGATTTATTTTTGGCGGAAGTGAAACGACTCAGAGGTAATGAGGACATGGCCGTCTTGGAAATTTGTGGATCGGTTACCCTTTTTGTGCACTGGGAGTGCAGGTAGTAGATCGTAAGGGAGGATCTCTTCCAGGAAGAAAGTTCAGAGGTATGGTCATACATGACTTACTATCGAAAAGAGTGACCGAAATGTGTGTTCAGAGGCACCAGCGGGTACATGACTCGATAATTTGGAATATTGTGGGTGTGAGTTCAGCGGCACCAGCGGGTACATGACTCGATAATCTAGAATATTGTGAAAGTGAGTTCAGCGGCACCAGCAGGTACATGACTCGATAATCTGGAATGTTGTGGATGTGAGTTCAGCGGCACCAGCGGGTACATGACTCAGTGATCTGGAATGTGTTGTTTAGACATAATATTTCTTTAGGAACTTGCCGTTGACGGACAACATGAGCAAGTCGCCATTTTGTTTTGTGAGACGGTAAGCACCGTTGGAGAATACAGCCTCGATGATAAATGGACCTTCCCATTTTGGCTGAAACTTGCCGGCGGTCTTGTGAGTCATAACCATCGGCCTCCAGACTGCCAGAACGAGATCGCCCACTTGGAATGTTCTGATTTTAACCTTCATATTGAAGGCTCCAGAGATGCGTGCTTGGTATAGCTCGATCCGTTGCTGAGCCAGGAGACGCTTTTCATCTAAGGCCTCTAACTCTTGTAGCCGGCGACGGTAGTTATTATCCGTCGTCAATTGATAAGTGAGGGCGATACGGAATGAGGGTATTTGAGTCTCCAATGGGAGAACTGCCTCACTCCCGTACACCAGGAAGAATGGTGTGTTCCCTGTGGCCGTTCGGACTGTGGTACGGTACGCCCATAAGCATTCACCAAGCTTCTCGTTCCAGTCGCATTTGTTGGACGATACGAACTTCTTGAGTAACTTGATGATGGTTTTGTTGAATGCTTCTGCCAACCCATTTGCTGCTGGATTGTATGGCGTCGAAGCATTATTCTGGATGCGGTGCTTGTCGTAGAACCGATAGAAGGCGTGGCTTGCAAATAGCGGACCATTATCGTGGATGATCCTTCGGGGCAGTCCAAAGCGATAGATGACATGATGCTTGAGGAAGCTGATCATGTTTGAAGTCTTTACTTCTGCAAGTGGGACAGCTTCCGCCCATTTGGAGAAGTAATCTGTGATAGCGAGTATGAAGCGATGTCCTCGGGAGGAAGGTGGAGTAATCGGACCAATGATATCCATTCTCCATGCTTCGAACGGCCAGGATGCCACTGTCGGATGTAGAAATTCGGATGGTTGGTGGATGAAGTCCGCGTGGACTTGGCAAGCTTTGTACTTTCTTGTATAATCTATCGCATCTGCTACCATCGTGGGCCAGTAGTAGCCCATTCGGCAAAGACAGTCTTGCAATTTAGGGCCAGGCTGATGGGCTCCGCAGACACCGTCATGAGCTTCTCGTACAGCTTCTTTGGCTTCTGTATTTGACAGACACCGAAGCAATAACCCATTGTAGGATCGCCGATACAGCAATTTCGTTTCTGTATCGTAGAAGAATCTGAGAGAACACCGTCTGATGGAGGTGGCTTCCTTTGGGTTCTCGGGCAGGATATCGTAGACGACGAAGTTAATGAATGGTTGTCTCCAATCTGGGATATCGTCGATCGTCTGGGCGGAGTAACTTGCCACGAATTGAACGTTATTCTTGGGGCAGACCAGTTCATGGCCTATCACATCTACTGATTGATGAGTATGATTTGGCACTGCTAGGGAAGCGGCCAGGTCGGCTAAGGCATCGGCTTCGATATTTCGAAGTCTGGGAACGTGCTCGATGAAGAACCCCTCGAACGACGAGATGATGTCGATCGCTATTTGGTGATAGGGGATCATGTCTTCTTGGCAGACTTCGTATGAGCCCCGGATCTGATTGACGATTAACTGAGAATTGTCGTATGCTTCAAGATATTCTACCCCCAGCTCTCTTACAAGTTGGAGGCCAATGACCGAAGCGTTCTACTCGGCCACATTGTTAGAGCAGGGATCTGTGAGAGAGTAAGCGCAGTTAATCACCAATCCGGAATGGAAGACCAGCACCACCCCGACTCCGACGACGATGTTGCCTTTAGGTCCGGTCCTTGAGGTGCCGTCGAAAAACATTCGCCATATATCATCGTGAGAGGTTGCATACGAGTCAGCGACCTCATCTGGGATTTCTTCATATATTCTGGATGACTTCGAGCCCAGGTGGGCTGCCAAAAAGTCTGCCAGGGCTTGACCTTTAACAGCCTTTTATGGGACGAAGACCATATGATAGGGGGACAGCAATATTGCCCATGTAGTGAGGCGAGAGCTGAGTGCCCCTGGTTTAGTCATGAGGACCCTGAGAGGGTTAACTCGTGAGATCACATGTATGGTTTGTCCTGTGACATAGTGTCGCGTCTTCTGAATGACGAACACCAGGACGAGGCATTCCTTCTCTACGGCGGTGTATCGGTGCTCTGGCCCAATCATCATTCGACTGAGGTAATATATGGCTTGTTTATGGCCTGCATCATTGTTTTGTGCCAACAGAGCACCGAGGGAATGCTCTACTGCTCGTACATAGAGCAGGAATGGTTTTCCAGCAACCGGGGCCACCAGGACTGGAGGATTTGACAAATATTCTTTGATGCTGTCGAAGGCACGTTGACATTCTTCGTCCCATACGAATGAGATGCCCTTCTTCATGAGATGGGTGAATGGCTGACAATGCCCGGAGAGGTTAGAAATGAACCTCCTGATGTAAGCTAGCCTCCCTTGAAGGCCTCTGTGTTCGCGAAGATTTTTCAGGGGACCCATCTCCATGATTGCCTTCGTCTTCTCAGGGTCTGCATGGATACCGTAGGCGGTGATGATAAAACCCAAGAAATTCCCACTGGATACGCCCAGGAAGGACTTCGTAGGGTTCATTTTCAAATTGTGCACTCGTATCAGGTCGAATATCGTCCTCAGATCCTGCAGATGGTCTTCCTTACAGCGACTCTTGACGACGATGACATCAACATAGCACTCTACCGTCTTGCGTAAGTGGTCTCTGAAGATGATACTCATGGCTCTTTGATATGTGGTGCCAGCATTCTTCAAACCGAAAGGCATGACTATGTAACAGTATGTGCCAATCGGTGTTCGAAATGATGTATGCTTTTCGTCGTTAGGAGACATCTTGATTTGGTTGTACCCTGAGAAGCCATCCATGAATGACATACGTTCGAAGCCACAGGTGTTGTCAATCATGATGTCTGTAATAGGGAGGGGGAATTCATCTTTGGGGCATGCCTCGTTCAGATTGTGGAAGTCGATGCAGATTCGAATCTTTCCATTCTTCTTGAGGACGGGTACTATATTGGCGACCCAATCTGGGTGTTGTTCCTCACGAATGAAGCTGCTGGCTATTAATTTGTTGACTTCGGCCTCGATCGCATCCATGATGCCCGGGCGGAAGCGTCGTTGTTGTTGCTTGACTCGCTTTGCATCCGGCCGAATGTTGAGTTTGTGAAGAGCAACCTCGGGGTTTAGTCCTGGCATGTCTTCATAGCTCCAGGCGAACACATCAATATATTCTTTGACAAGTTCCAGTAGCGATTCTCGCTCTTCGTCTGTTAGGCTTTTACTGACGAAGATTGGTTTTGGAAAAGATTCGCTACCGAGATCCACTTGTATAACCTCATCTTCAGTAGGGGCTTCTCTCAGTTCGAACCGCTTTTCCTACTGTGCATCCAACTGTTGGGCCCACGGCTCTAGCTCGAGGATTTCAGGAATGTCTTCATCTTCTTCATAAGCGTCGGCGAATGCCATGTTGACTGACAGGACTTGTCTGAATACATCTCCGATGCTGGTATTCGAGTCAGAAGTTGGTGACCCGGTTGAATGTGAATGCCAGTCACATTCTTCATCTGAACTCTCAGGGGTCGTCGTGGGTGTTACATACCCTAATCCACATCGAGTTTTGCTATAGTAGTCCCGTGGTTTGCCGGTCGGGACCAGTGGCTTCAAAGATAATCGTCACCCGGTGCCGTAGTTCAAGCCTGGCGTAGTCTCCAGATCATACCCCTGTTTTTGTATGAGATATTTGGATTGGGGGCTATAAAGATACAGAGGCAGTCTCCCGGCATCTGATTCAAGGTCGACTTCTTCTACGGTAAAGGGCTGCGGATCGTCCTTCCGACCGAAGATAATTGGATGGTCCCCTCCCTCGATTATGCGGTAAGCGTCTTCCACTGGAGTAAGCTGGATTGCGGTATACACATTTGTCACCTGTGTGTGTAGGTGAGTGCCTATACCGTGTTCCATAACATATATTGTACAAAGCTTATTAAGCTCGAGGTAGTTCAAAGATAGCCCTTTATTGATGAAGTAAGATATCTTTTCTAGTAGGATTACATCATCTACGGAGGGAACATCAGTGTGGGCAGCCACATACTTGGCTAGCTCCGGTTCCTCTTCGGCTACCCCCTGTATAAATGAAGACTGAGAGGACGACCTGGGCAGCTTGATCGTCAGAGGTTCAGTTGGTGGAGCAGAGCGTGGAGTTGTTGGCAGACTAGCGACCCCCAGTCTGGTGCTCGATGTTGGGCGAGGAGTGGTTGGTTCGCTAGAAGTCCCAGGCCTTGCATCGGGGTGACGACCCTTCCTGGGAAGGCGTATCGTCATTGGCTTGTCGGAGGGATTGAGCTTCTCCGTTTGCGGCTGGCCGACTCTCGGCAGCCTGATTGTCAGTGACTCCGTTGTGGATCTTGACACTTAGCCAGACCTTGGCAGCCGGATTATCATTTGCTCTTCTTGTGCCGAAAGGCTGATTGCGTCCTTATGCAGAGTGGCGGTAAGGGGTGCGGACTTGCCAGGTTTGTGAGCTTGGAGGTGGATCGTCAGAGGTTCTTCTGATCCTGTGGCCGTCTCGGTTCGTGCTTGTACATCTTCAGCCAGGTGCCTCTTTGACTTCTCGTATAGGCAGGAGTCTGAGTAGTAGGATTCGACCACTTTGAAGGGATCGATGTCGGCAAATTCTGTCCTTACGAAGCCATGTTTGTCGACATACTTGAAGCACTGGTGTAGCGTGGAAGGCACGATCATATAATCGTGTATCCAAGGGTGCCCCAAGAGGATGTTGTAATGACGTAACATGTGACTTCCGACTGGAGATCGCCAATCTGGCACTTCAGACGAATCTTCCAAATTGGGTAGCTCCTGCCCGAATTGAAACTGCTAATGGCGGTGCTTGTAGGCGTCAGGCGATGCATAGGGATGCGGAGATGATGTAACAGACCCTTCGGGATGATGCTTATGGAGGAACCAGGATCAATATGCATCCAATCCACCTTTACGTCGCCGATGTATCCAGTGTAGTATAACGGGCGATCGTGCAGGTTGGTTTTGATGAGCATGTCCTACGGGGTGAAGACAATGTTGGGTATTGCTCCCGTGCAAGCGCTGTCTTGGAGATCTGTCGGAGGGTTCTCCCCCATGAGGTTGACCTGAGCCAGGTATGCGTCGGCATTTTGGAGTACATCGCTCAAAGCCGCCCGCACATCCTTTGAGAGTCTCAGAAGCTCGTATAATGACAACTTGGCCGGTGTGTTGGCCAATTGTGCCAAGATGTCAAAGTTGTAGGGCTTCTCCAGCCCCTGTGGTGCCTCTTTTCGGAGGGATTTGTCAAAGCGAGTCTCCCTCGGCCTAGGCTTGTCGGTCGTCGGTGGATGAGCCGGTCCCGGAGCGTCAGTTGTAGTGGGTTGATGATCTTCAGCTGAGTTATCAGCCACGGGATGGGATTGTGCCCCAGACCGCGTGACGACGGCTGTAGCTTCTTCGAAATCTGTCGAGATTGTGTGGCAGGACCTGACTTTTTCACTCTTCTTCTTGTAGATGGAAGATGATGTGGGCCGAGTCACTTCCGATACCAAGTCTGGATGGATCCACATGACCTCCCCTCGTGATGTGGTGAGGGGCACTAGACCAGCAGCCTGATCTCGGGGAGGTGGAAGATTAGCAATCTCCATTGTCGCCAGGGGGATGGGGACCACACCGTCTTGCATTTTCGTTAGAGGGAAGCTGCCAAATTGCACTGACACCATATTGGCTGCCACAGTTACCTCTTCGAAGTCGATGGCCAGAGTGTTCGAATCGATGAGATTTTGGATGTACCGTTTTAGTTGGTAGCAGTCGTGTGTGGCATGGTGGACGTAGCGGTGGTAATGGCAGGACTTTGGATTCTCCATGTCTATCGGCCGAGGTTCCCGTCTTGGTGGAGGAAGCTAAATTCTGTCTCATTGTATGAGCATGTCCAAGATGGGCTTAACGTGACCGTCTTCGAAGGAGTAAGTAATTTGCGGCCATTGTTTGTCTGCCGGCTTTGGCTCAGGTTTCTGTACTGTGTCGGCCACCATAGCCTGCTTGCCCTTGTTGTCCCGATTGTTGGTGGAGCTACCCCCATTGTTGGTGTTGGCGTTGGGACGCCTGCCCTTGTCCTCTCCCTCTGAGATGTGCAATCCCAGTTGGCGAGCCTTCTTCAACCGTTCTTCGGTACTTGTAGCACTGATGATAAACGTCTTCCAGTCCTTGAATTGACTTTCGCCCATCCAGATACTGATTGTTGGGAGTAATCTCTTTTGGCAAATTTCAATCAGGGAGGAATTCGGATTTCTAGACGGCAGCTTCATTGCGGTTTGGCGAAATCGCTCGATGTAATTCCTTGTCAGCTCTTTCTCCCCTTGGACGATGTCCATGAGGGTGGACATTGTGATGTCCTGCCCTCGTTCGTAGAATCTCTCCAAGAACATGTGCTTGAAGCTGGCGAAGGAGTGGATGCAATTGTCTGGCAGGTTGCGATACCAGTCGAAGGCGACTCCTTCCAATGCCCCAATGAATAATCGTATGAGGATGGCATCATCATGGGGCAGATGGTCGGTGGTGACCTCGAAGTAAGTGATGTACCGACTTGTGGAGGTTTTGCCATCATAAGGGTTGATATTGAACGACTTATATCTTGGTGGAAAGGGGACATCCCTCCATGCAGCAGGGTACGGTTGCCGTATTCTGAGGTCTTGAGAGTTTTCTCGAGCATGAAACATGGCTCGGAGCTCCTGGACCTCTCTTCTTGCTTCTTGGGCCTCATCCACAGCGGTAGGGGCCGTTACTTCAGGAGGATTGTTGCCCGGGTTCGGTGCCGCTGAATTCGAGTCCGCATTGACCGTGGGACCCACGCTTGTTTGGCCAGGCGTCCCTCCTTGCAGAGTTGGAAGGGCCGCTTTGATCTCGTCCATAGACTTGACCAAGGCAAACAGTATGGCCTCCAGAGTGTCGATGCATTGGCGATCACTGGAGCCCCCTTGGCTGCTGTCCGTCATAAATACCATTTTTACATGAGAATAGATGGACGGAACGGTGGAGGAGGCGCCCTCCGAGTCATACCCCTGTAGCGAGAAGTCATCGGGATATATGGGAATGTTCTCCTCTGGTTCGGACTCAGAAGGAATAGTACCCCCAGTTTCCGAGTTCGCATCGTCTTGGGAGTTGTGGACGTCCTCGGGGACGTCGGGGTTTGTTGCATCTGATGGAAGAGTTGTTTCCCCGGCTCATCTTCTTGGAACATCGGATTGTCGTAGAGGTTTGGAGGAGTGCTACCCCCAGTCCCAGCAACCCCCAGTGGTGCGGACGACGAATCTCCTACTGTAGTAGATTTCGTCTTAGAACGGGTACCTTGGAAAACTTCGGTGGTGGGCACCCGCTTAGACGATCGTCTCTTAGTCATAGTGGTTGAAATCTTTGGGCTGGGAACATTTGTCTTTTTCCCTCTCCCATTGGCGGGGACTTTCTGAACAGAGTTGCAGGAGACGACGGGAAGTGCCTCGTCTTCTGAAGATGGCTGTTGTAGTCTTTGAAAGACGGATTGCCGGTCTTTTCGTACCGTTGCGATATTGCAACAGCAGTTAAAGATGACTTGGGTGCAGTGACGCCCATGGGAGGACTCCTTGCACCCTGATGCACCTTCTCTTTTCTTGCGTTTGTGGAGGATGGCCTCACGCAAGTCAGATGGGCCTGGATCGACCATGTTTGCTCCCTGGATTTTGGAAGACTTTTGGGAACCTCTTTGTCCGTTTGCCGCCGGGGGCTGGACTCGAGTGGTTCTGTACAACTTCCTATCTGAGGCCCGTATAACAGTATGCGGGACGCTCGGATGGTCAGAGACCGGATCAGCGGACCGAACTTGCCAAGCTCGCGCTGCCTTAGACTTCTTCACTCTAGTGCGTAAGGGCACATAGTAGGAAGAGTCTAGGTGATGCTGGAGAGAGACATATCTTCTTGGGAGTACAAGAGATCAGGACCAAAGAAGAGGCGGTCGAAGACAGAGCCACATGGAGTAGGTGTCATGCAGCTATCATCAGTAATCTTCATGCGGCTGGCAGGCATAGCCACATAGACTTTTTTTATGCGGCTGGGTGTCTCGGCTGCATGACGAGTTTTCTTCATGCTGTTGGATGATCTGGCCGCATAGATCTCCTTCATGCGGCTGGCCGATTCAACTGCATGAGCATCCTGCATGTGGGTGGCAGACTTGGCCGCATGAGTGTTCGGCTTCTTCTTGGGGCGTATAGAATCACTCTTTGTCCCTGCAAGTCCAGCATCGTAGTGCTTGCCTCTGCCGGACTTGGGGACAGCAGAGTCCTCTACGGCTCGAAGTGGAGCCGTATGAGAGTCGCCTTTGCCGTCTTGGGTAGCAGAGAGTACTCCATCCAGAGCTTGGGGAGGAGCAAATGCTTTTGGCCTCCACTCGCAGCGAGCTTTCTTTGTGCGGGTTCGCTTCTGGACCGGGCCGGCACTTCCTTCAGAGAGCATTTCTTCAAACGCCTGTTGGTCGAAGCGGACGACCATCTTCTGTTGCATGGAGCCAAGTTTGGCTGCATCCGATTGCGTCACGAACTCCTCAGCCGTGGAGAAGTTTGTCCCCAGTAGAGTCGCCATTGTGTTTGCCATGAAATATAAAAGAACAGAACAATTATCGGAGGACTGGACTTTTACTTCACAATACAAACTCGTTTGTACAAAGAAAGCCTAGGGACGAAAACCTAGGTACAACAATCTAAGTACAATTGTTTATTTTAGATTCTGGGAGGGTGACGGTAGAGGCTCGGGAAAGCGACGACAGCTCTGCCTTAATCCTTGGACGATCGGATGCAGCCTTGGCTCTGTAGAAGAACTGCTGGGCGTTGATGAAGAAATGCTCTCTCTTCAGGCTCTCTGGCTCTCTATATCTCTTTCTGTATATCTCTCTCTGTCTCTGTATATGTCTCTATGTGTATGTTTTCTCAAGGGAATGGCACCCTGCTATTTATAAGAGTGGGAGGCTTCATTAGGGTTTACAATGATTGTCCATTCTTGAAAGTCGGCGGCTAAGGATCACTGGATCTGGGCCGTTCATCGAGATTTGAGCAATAAATGTGATTGCATCAAATCTTTTATGGGTAATTAATGCTGATTGACATAAATCCTCCTGATTTGTCATGCCAACCTCGGATTTCTCGACACGTGTCTTTAATTTTCTTATTTGCAAATGATCTGATTTGATCCCAATATTTTATTGGGATTTGTTGAGAGATTTCGATCAATCTGATGCTACGTGCCGTGCTATCATGCCGTCGAGCCATTACAGAAATTTGAGCCGCAGGAAGGTTGCTCCTTATTGAGCCGTATAAGGCTGGCCACGTGTCCAGGCTGCTTGAGAGTGGCCCCCTGAACATTTGAACCGCATAGTAATGATTTAAGCCGCATGAGTGTAGATGACCGCATGAGTGAACCGCATGGAGATAGTCCTCGTGAGCCGCATGGGGATGGCCTTCGTGAGCCGCATGGAGCTAGTCTTCGTCAGCCGTATGGGGCTACTCTTTGTGAGCCGCATGGGGCTAATCTTCGTGAGCCGTATGGGGGAGCCTCCGCTTGGGCCGCATGGGGGAGTCTCCGCTTGGGCCGCATACAACTGTCCACGTGTCAAGGCCGCATGACAGTTTCTGACTCTCGGGGGATCGTGTCAGAGATTTTCTTCGCTTCCCAAGGAGTCCGTCATTATGAGGGAGTCATAATGATATCTTTGTGTCAGAACTTTCACCTTGTCAGAGCTGTCAGCCTTCAAGGCATTTAATACAGTAAAGAACAAACGAGAGAGTTGTTTGTAGGCCACGTGGCTTCTCTCTGAGCCGCATAGAACTTATTTTAGCCGCATAGGCGCTCGAGCTGCATAGATACTTGAGCCGCATGAACTCTCTGAGCCGTATGGGGCTCTCTGGCCGCATGAATCTTTCTTTACTCTTTTTCATGCTTCTATAATTATTCCTTTCCATTTGAATTTTTCAGAAAACTCTTCGTCTGCCTTCTTTGAGAACCATGCCTCCCAAGGTCGCCAAGAGATCCGGAAAAGGCAAGGGGGCTGTGTCGAGTGGCTCTCCTCCTGCGGCAGAGTCCTTGGCAGTCCAGGACCCAATTTTGTGTGAGGGCATGCTTCAAAAAATAAATCCTCGAGCGTTAATTTGTGACACTCAGACTTTTTTTCTGCCTAGGCGGTTGCGCCTAAGGCAACATACTTCTGTGAGCATCATTATGCACCCACAGAAGTCATGCGCCAACACTGTAGTGTGCTATATGCCCACGTGTTGCCATGTTATGCGCCTTCTAAGCAGTGGCATGTTATGCGCCCACGTGCTGTTCGAGTGTTATGCGCCCACATGTCTTATTTTGGGCACATATCCCTTTGGGCGCATTGCCCTTTAGGCGCATAGCCCTTTGGGTGCATAGGAGTCTTCGGGACTTAGTTTTTTCTTTAATTTCCTGAGTCTGACTTTCTTTCTGCCATTTCTTTTTACAGCATCCATATCGAAGGTTGAGACCTTTGTGAAGGAGGAGATGCTGTCTTCTTTCATCAAACAAGAGTCACAGTTCGTTAAGGAGGAGGTGATACCAAAAATTGAGGTAAAAGAAAAGTTGGCGCACATCGAAAAAGAAATTACTCCCAAGATCGAAGCTGCTATGAAGAAGGAGCCCAAGTCTGAGGGTAGTAGTACTGAGAGTTCTGACCCACCTGCCCCAGCCGAGGAACTTAATCAAATAGATCCTTCATATGCGAAATGGTTGAGGGAATGGTATATGCCTCGACACAGCTAGGAACCGCAATTTCCCATAAATGTTCGTATTTTGTCTTGGTATTTTTTCTGTCTTTAGCTTTATGTTTCACCTCTTTTTGGACATCAAATGTAATCCTCTACTTCTTGCCCGGATGAAGAGATGAAGAACTTTTTGTTTTGCTCATGAGATGTAGTCCTGTGAATGTAACTGATTTTGAATAAACAGAGTACATTCGCTCCATTCTTTGCTTGTGATATCTGTGGTTCTTTGTATTAGAGAGCCAAATACCGTATTTGTGTAAAGGGTATCCCGCTGGGGGATCCCCCTCTTTTTTTTTGGACCTATTGCCCTTTTGTGCATCCGGAAATGCGAGCAAATAGATTAGAATAATACTTTCGTGGACCTATTACCCTTTGGCACACCAGCGATATGGGTAATAGATTTGAAATAGAACCTAGCAGAGGTAACGAAGTCGTGATAGGTTTTGTGATCTTGGTGTAGTGCCTTTCATCTCGGGTTGGGTACAGGCGTCAAGTTGGAAGACTATCGGTATTAGAGGTAATATGGACGTGACACGTGATAATCAAGAGTGTTTTTTGGTGGAATGGATTTTCTTGTCAAGTTCAGCTTTTGGTCAGGTATTTCTCCCTGAAGTAGAGAAAACTTTCCAAGCTTCTTCTCTAACGACCTCCACCGAAGACATCAAGATAGCCCAGGAAGTTGTCAGAGCTTTCTACTCGGTGCTGAAGGTGAAGCTTCCTGGAGTCTTGAATCGGAACACTGCCTTCGGCCCTGTAAAGGCTGTAGCCGAATGTCAGGTAGCCGCCCTCGAGAGCATAGTCGGCTATGAGGAGTGGGCCAATACTCTGAGGAAAGTTCTGAACGACCTGGAGGGTCAAGTGGCCAGGTTCCGGGATGACAAACAGCGGAGCCCGACGTCACTATTCTGCCTAGAGGACGAGGCTTTGGTGACAGATCTTGCGGAGGAGAATGCTACCTCCCAGGTAAGGAAGGACGCCCTCGCTCGGGAGATTGGCGAGCTGGCTGACCAGTACAGCCAGTTCAATACTGCAAGTGAGGCACGTGTTGCCTCGAAGAACAGGTTGGCTGCGCAGATCACTGAGAAGCACAATCACATTACGCAAATCAGGAACGAGATCGCCCAGCTTGAAGCCGACTTGAGGGCGGCGACATCTGAACATGTGGATTATTTGTCCCAAGCTGCCATGACTGCCACCACTTCTGCCCGTTTAGAAGAGCAGCTGGCGAAGTTGGAGGGGGAGCATCAGAGTCTGCTCCTCTTTGAAGATGAATCCGCTCGTCAGGAAGAGGCACGACGCCGAGCTGATGTGAAGTCTGAGGCCGAGATTGCAGCTCTAAGGGACAACATCAATCGCCTGTGTATCCCGTAGATTTTATAACTTCTTCTTTTTTTTTGGCCATCACAGCTCTTGTACCTTTTTTTCGTCTTTTGATAGACGTTTAAGTATAAAATAAAGAATCTTTTCGGAAATGAATATGGTTTTGTAAAATATCGATGCTAGAGGAAATATGGACGTAGCAAGGATATTTCTGGTGGGTATTCCGCTGGGGAATTTTTGATGTGGACCTATTATCCGTTTTATATTCGAATGATTCAAATATAGATAATAAGTTGAACGAAGCTGCTAGTAGAGGTAATATGGACGTAATAGCAGAGGATGTTCTATATCTGACCAGAGGGAATATGGACGTGGAAAGATATATAGCATTAGGGAGGAGTGGATAATTCAGAGGTAATAGGGACGTGATTATCCTTGATGAATGCTTTGCTCAGAGGTTATATGGACGTGGCAAAACATTTAATCATTCCACTGGGGAAATAATTTTCGGAAAACAATTTAGAGGTAATAGGGACGTGACTTGTTTTCGTCAAACTAAGTTTGGACAGAGTCAAAAACGGGAATGATTCCACTGGAGAAATATTTAGAGGACCTATTATCCAGGGCGTATTCAAGACTCTTAAAATACGGATAATAGTTAGATAGATTTTTTGAATCATATAAATATTGCACTGTACATTTATATGACAGAACATTATGCAAAAGATGTTACACATAGTATTTCTTCAGGAACTTGCCATTGATAGGCATCGGGAGCAAGTCACCATCGGGCTTGGTTAGCCGGTACGTACCGTTGGAATACACCAATTCTATGACGAAAGGACCTTCCCATTTAGGCTAGAATTTCCTTTTTGTTTTGTGCGTCATGACCATCAGTCTTTTCACTGCTAGGACCAGTTCACCGACTTGGAAGATCCTTTCTTTCACTTTTTCATTATAGGCTCTGGAAAGGCGTGCTTGGTATAGCTCAATGTGCTGCTGAGCTAACAAGCATTTTTCGTCTAGCGCTTCGAGCTCCTGGAGTAACAGACGATAGCTTTCTTCAGTAGTCAGCTCGCTGGCTAGGGCTACTCGAAGAAAAGGAATCTGGATTTCTAGGGAAAGAACTGCTTCGCTCCCATAAACCAGAGAGAATAGCGTACTGCCTGTTGGAGTCTGGACTGTTGTACGATAGGCCCATAGACATTCACCGAGCTTCTCGTTCCATTCGCGCTTGTTCGAAGACAAGAACTTCTTGAGAATTTTTATGATGGCTTTGTTGAAGGCTTCTACTAGCCCGTTAGCCGCTGGATTGTAGGCAGTAGAGGCTACGTTTTGGATTCGATTTTTATCGTAGAACCGATAGAACGCATGGCTTACGAACTGTGGACCATTATCATGGATGATCCTGCGAGGTAGGCCGAAGCGGTAGATGACGTGATGTTTGATAAAACTGATCACGCTTGACGTCTTCACTTCGGTGAGCAGTATAGCTTCTGCCCATTTGGATAAGTAATCGGTTATAGCTAGGATGAACCGATGTCCTTTGGAGGATAGTGGGCTGATTGGTCCGATGACGTCCATGCCCCAGGCTTCAAACGGTCAAGATGCTCCTGTCGGGTGTAGAAACTCCAAAGGTTGATAAATAAAATTGGCATGGAACTGACAAGCTCTATACTTCTTTGCATATTCAATAGCATCTGCTATCATTGTGGGCCAGTAATAACCCATTCGTTTGAGGCGATCTTGTAATTTGGGGCTTGGTTGATGTGTACCACAAACTCCATCGTGAGCCTCCCGGAGTGCATGTTTGGCTTCTGTGTCTGATAAGCATCGTAATAGTAGCCCGTCGTAAGAGCGTCGGTACAGCATATTGGTAGCTGAGTCGTAGTAAAATCTGAAGGATCGCCTTTGGATGGATACTGCTTCCTTCGGGTCCTCGGGAAGGATTCCATAGACAGCGTATTCTATGAAGGAAAATCTTCAGTCTTTGGCATCGACGTTTGTTTCCGTTGCGTAACTGTAATGAATATGCAAGACATCTTTCACACAGAATAGTTCTCGACCAGACACTATGATCGACTGCTGGGTATTGGTAGGAACGGTCAAGGAAGCAGCGAGACCGGCTAGAGCATCTGCTTCTATATTCTGTAGTCGAGGTACGTGCTCAATGAAGAATCTAGTGAAAGTAGACGCTAACTCAATTGTTGCTCTGTGGTAGGAGATGAGATCTTCGTGGCGACCTTCATAATCCCCTCGGACCTGACTGACTATTAGCTTAGAATCGTCGTAAGCTTCTAGATAGTCAACTCCCAGTTGCTTTGCCAGTTATAGGCCGATTAATAGAGCATTATATTCGGCCACATTGTTGGTGCATGGTTCCACGAGAGAATATGCACGGTGTATAACCAGATAATCAGGTGACATGAGCACGACACCTACTCTAGCCACGATATTTCTTTTGGGTCCTGTTCTTAATGCGCCGTCAAAGAACATTCGCCAAATGGGGATTTTTTTTCAGTTGTAGTGTTAGACTCCACCACTTCATCGAGGATTTCGTCGTAGAGTTTAGGCGATTCTAGCACCGGATGAGCTGCTAGGAAATCAGCTAATGCTTGGCCTTTTGCTGCCTTCTGAGGAACGAAGATCATATCGTATGGAGTCAACAGTATTGCCCATGTCGCTAAACGGAAATTGAGAGAGCCCGGTTTAGTCATGAGTATTCTGAAAAGGTTGACTTTATATATGATGTGGATAGTCTGCCCAGACATGTAGTGGCGTGTCTTCTGGATGGAAAATACTAGTGCAAGGCATTCCTTCTCCACTGGTGTGTATCTGTGCTTGGCACCCACCATTGTGCGGCTGAGGTAGTAGATTGCATGTTCATGGCTGCCTTCGTTCTTCTGAGCTAAGCGGGCGCCAAGGAAATGATCCATAGTGCGGACATATAGTAAGAAGGGCTTTCACATTATTGGAGCTACCAATACTGGAGGGCTAGTAAGATACGCCTTGATGACGTCGAATGCGTGTTGACATTGTTCAGTCCAGACGAAAGATACGTCTTTCTTCATGAGCTGAGTGAATGGTTGACACCTTCCAGAGAGGTTCGAAATGAATCGTCTGATGTAGGCTAGCCTTCCTTGTAGTCCGCGTAGCTCTTTGAGATTTCTTGGAGGATGCATGTCGAGAATAGCCTTCACTTTTTCTGGGTCCAGATGTATACCCTTTGAAGTGATGACAAAACCAAAGAACTTGCCGCTGGAGACTCCCAGAAAAGACTCGGTTGGATTCATCTTGAGTTAGTGTGCACGCATTAGTTCAAACACCATTCTCAAGTCTTGGAGGTGGTTGCCCTTGAGACGACTTTTGACTGCGATATCGTCTATGTAGCACTCCACAGTTTTGTGCAAATGATCGCAAAAAATTGTGTTCATGGCTCGCCGGTATGTTACCCATGTATTCTTCAATCCGAAGGGTATCACCGTATAGCAGTATACCCCCAACGATGTTCGAAAAGATGTGTGCTTCTCGTCGTCGGGGAACATCTTGATCTGGTTGTAGCCTGAGAACCCATCCATGAAGGACATCCGCTCGAAGTCGCAAGTATTGTCGATCATTATGTCAGTGATCGGTAGAGGGAACTCGTCTTTCAGGCATGCAGAGTTCAAATCACGGTAATCGATAAAGACGTGAACTTTACCATTCTTTTTCATAACTGGAACGATGTTTGCAACCCAGTCTGGGTGTTGTTCCTCGTGAATGAATCCACTGGCAATGAGCTTTTTGACTTCATTCTCGATGGCTTCCATGATATTTGGTCGGAATCGTCGTTGTTGCTGCTTCACTGGCTTAGCTTTAGACGAAATGTTCAGGCGGTAAATCGTGACTTTAGAGTCTAAGCCTGGCATGTCTTCATAGCTCCATGTGAAACATCGATGTATTCTCTTATAAGCTATATAAGAGATTGGCGTTCATCACCAGATAGGCTTTTACTGATGAAGATTGGTTTGAAGGATGCTTCATCTCCTAGATTGACTTGGATGACTTTGTCTTCAGTAGGTGGTTTCCGTTGTTCGAAGCGCAGCTCCCACTTGGTGTCCATCTTTTGAGCCTATTGTTCGAGTTCGATTGATTGGACATCGTCTGGAATTTGGTCGGCGGAAACCATGTTGACGGACAGAGTTGCTTTGAACATGTCGCCGATGCTGGAGTCTGAGTCCCAGAGGAAGGAATGAGAAGAATGAGAACAATGATCTGCTTTATCATCTGATATTTTGGGAGTTGTTGGAGGAGAGACATAGCCCAAACCAACACCGCTTCGTTGATAGTAGTTCTCGGGTTTGCTGGGGGGAGCAAAGTGTCGTATTGGCAACCGTCGTCCTCGGCTGTAATATAGCCCTTTGTCGCTTTTGATGTCATATCCCATATTCTGGATGATATTCTTGGCCTGCAAACTATACCAGAAAAGTTGCATTTTTCCAGAGTTATAGTCAGCTTCTATGTTGTGCTTGGAAGGAGTTGAGTCTGGAACGAACTTTCTCTCGCCAATTATACGACCGAAGATGATTAGCTCTTCATCTTTCTTTCTGGCTGGAACGATGAAGTAGAGGATATCTTCAGGGTAAACTTTTTTCTGCAGGTGAGGTGTTACGACCGGCATGCAGAGGTGTGGTCCTATACCGTTCTCTGGGGCGTATATCGTATCTATATAGTGGTTTACAGATTGATAGACATCAGAGTAATTCAAAGATAAACCTTTACTAAGAAAATACGCAAGTTCTTCTTCTGGGATAATATCATCCGCTGAAGGTACATTATTATGAGTATTGATATACTCATTGAGAGGGTCGTCATCTAGAAGAGGAGCCACAGTCTTGGCCGAGTTCACCACGTAGGGTAATTCTTCAGGATTGGGAGTACGGGCATCAGTAGATTCCTCCCGGGGTGTCTTGCAGAGAGTGATGATCAGTGGCTTGACCTTGTCGGGGTTCTTCTTTTACCCAGATTGTGAGAGGCTTCGGAGTACTTTTTGGAGTAGTACGTCCTTTGACTCGGATAATTAGGAGACCACCATTGGAGGATGGACTTGCTTCAGCTTCATTGTCAGCTTCATTACCGTCATCCTTGGGTGTTGAGATTGGTAAAGTACCGAATCTCTATAGTAAGCTTCAATGCCCTTGAAAGGATCGACATCGGCAAACTCCGTCTTCACGACACCGTCGCTGTTGACGTACTTGAAGCACTGGTGAAGTGTGGAAGAAACGATCATGTTCTCGTGTATCCATGGACGTCCCAACAAGACGTTGTAGGACACATTGCCATCGATAACATAGCAGGAAACCTCCGTTCGAAGATCACCGATCTGGCATTTGAGACTGATCTTGCCCAGTGGATGGTTTCGACCAGCATTGAAAGCCATGATAGTTGTATTGGTTGCGGATAGCTTGTGCAGAGGGATTCCCAGAATTTAAAGCAAACTTCTAGGAATGATGCTGAGGGAGGATCCTGGATCGATGTGTATGCGGTCCACCTTGATCGCCCCGATATACCCTGTATAGTACAGGGGTTTATCATGACGATTATTTTTGAGTAGCATGTCCTCCTATGAGAAGGTGATATTGGGCACCACTTCCATAGTACTGTGGCAGTGGGGACAGGAGACAGGATCTTCAGCGGGGGCTTTGACTTCAGCGAGGTAAGAGTCGGCATGTAGTAATGCCTCACTTAAGGCCTTCCGCGTTTCTTTGGAGAGTCGCAATAGATCGAATAGGGACAACCTGGCAGGTGTATTGGCTAGCTGAGCCAGTATGTCAAAGTTGTAGGGCCGATCCTTGCCTTCGGAAGTTGGCACCTTTAGAGATTTGTCAAACCGCGTCTCCTTCTGCTTGGATTTGTCCGTGGTTTGAGGCTTGGACGGGCCGACTTCTGAGCTTGTAGGGGCAGCAGGAGCTTGAGGAGGTATTGCTTCTTCTTGTGTGGGATCGTACATCCGAAGATAAGTCTTCCCCAATCGCGTCTCGCCAGATAAAACCTCGTAGATGGGGGAGGATACCATATGGCATGGCTTTAATTTCTTGCCCTTTCTTGCTTTGGGAGGTGCTACCCCCTGCATCACTTCTTGGACAAGGTCCGGGTGGACCCACATGATCTCACCGCATTCGGTTGTGAGTAGGACCAAGGTCGAGTTATGAGCTGGTGGTAGGTTGACAACTCCCATCATCGCCTTGGCGATCGGGACCACGCCGTATGGGACTTCTGTAGGAGAAAAGTCGCCAAACTGAAGAGAGATCATGTTAGCAGATACGACCTTGTCTTCAGCTTCGAGGTTGATCACTTGGCTGTCGATAAGCTGTCGTATCTTTTTCTTCAGGACGATACAGTCCTTGGTGGAGTGATGCACGTACTGATGATAGAGACAGTATTTGTGATCGTTGAGCTGGCTCGCCTCTGCAGGACGTCGTGGTGGAGGCAATGTCAACTTATTCCCCTTCATTGGTGTGGAAGATGGTAATGACATCATCTTTGTCGAAGGAGAAGGTCTCCTTAGGATTGTCGGCGGCGCCCTGAGAATAGAAAGCTCCTTTGGATGTGTTGACTTTCAGGACTTCTTTTCCTTTACCCCTACGAACAGGGATAGTTTGAGGATGCTTGCCCTTGTCATCGGATTTGGGTATTTTCAACCCCAGTAGTTCCAAGTTAGAAACGTCATTTTCAGTAGCATCAGCGGCCCCAATGAAAGCGGGCCATGTATCATACTTATGTATACCTAGACAAAACTTTACCGTGGGAAGGAAGTTATGTCGACAAGTATCCATAAGTTCTAAGTCTGGTATGCCAAAGGGCATCTTCAGTGCTAGCTGCCTGAAGCGTTCTATGAAGGCGATGACAGACTCAGTCCTCCTTTGCTTGGTCTCGATGAGAGTGGACATACTAACATGCATGCCACTCTCGTAAAACCTGTTGAGCAACAACCTCTCCAAGTCTTTAAATAAATTGATACATCCGTCAGGCAGACTGCAGAACCATTCGAAGGCTACCCCCTGCAAGGTGCTAATAAACAGCTTTGATAAGAACGGATCGTCTCTGGGTAAGTGTAGAGTCCGCTTGTTGAAGTATGTGAGCACCCTGAATTTTGGGTTGATTTTTTTTAAATTTTTCTGATTGAATTAGTTTAAATAAATAATTTATTCTATTATTTATCCTTAAGTGTACTTTCCCGTGCCTTTAATTTTTGGAGTGTTAGGGATGTTCAACTCTGGAAACCTTCTTCACGAGTTTTGTAGTGGACGGGATTATCTTCATGATGGTATATAATGTCTCATCCAAACTTGTTCCCTTGTACTCTTTTTTCTTCGCACAACTTCGGGTCGATTTAGACCATTTGATCATTAATTAATTTTCCCACTCTTTTCCTTGACCATTATTAGCATGTTGCCGTGACTTTTAATTTAGGAGCACAAGGCTAGTCATTTTCTTGAAAACAACTTCTCATGCATGATCTACTCGAGACACTCTTCACCCATGACACACCATCTTGTGCTTCGTTTTCTTCGTACAACTTTTGGGTCAATTTAGGCCAATTAATTATCTACCGTAAATTGTGACTTGACTTCCAATTTAATTTCGGGACCCGACATCAATCCAACCTAGCCGACCCAAAATATGGACATGGCCCACGTGAAGCCTACTACCCGCATGACACTTGTGTCCCATTTATTGGAATCCCCACATGCTACTTATTTACCCATGATCATCAATACATATTTAAATTCGATTATTGCACATTGTCCGGTTTTGATCCAACCCGGCTCGACTGAACCCAACCCCAACTTTATATTACCCTCTCTCATGGCACTCTTACCCTCATTGCCCTTAAAAAAAATTTTAATACCTAGTATATCCATTCAATAAATTAATGTGCACTCAAATCATTAATTTCCTTAAAGGGGTAACCTATTTCCTACATTTAAATCCTAAGCCTTGGTTTTCCCTCAATCAATCCTAACCCTTTATTCCTACATGTAGCCAACATTATACACAAATTCCCCACCCCCCTAGCATTAGCCGGCCCTAAAAATTTCATGGAGAGAATCTCTTCTCTCTCTAACTTTTCATTATTTCCCTCTCATTACTCACACAACCAAAACCTATTTTTTATTTCCTTACACTCAATCTCTCTCTCTTCCTAACCAACTACACCCAGCACCTCCCCGAGCTCCCCATGTCGGGCCATCCCCATGGCCGACTCCACTTCATTTCCTCCTCCTCCTGAATTCACCTCAGCCTTCCTCCTCCTCCATTACCACCACTTTAATCCACCACCATCACCATTAATCCGCTACCACCACCTTCATTCTACCGTGACCACCACCCTCGCCGGCCGACCACCATGAGCCACCTCCGACCGTCGTGCGCCCTGGCTACGCCGTCGCACCATCACCGCAGCAGCCAGCAATGGCAGCAAGCGAGTGCAGTAGCTAATGCAGCAAAGCCGCGGTGCAAAACGGCCGCGCAGCACCCTGGCCGGCGATGCAGGCGCCGCCGTGGCCAGCCCCCTATGGACGGGCGCACCCCTCCAAGCAGGCCCATGGCCTTTGTTCCTCTCCCCGACGTGTATCGGAGGCGATCCGTGCGTTTGGCACGGGTTTCGGTCGTGACGAGCCCGGAAACGAAGCTGAAATGCCGCCCTATCGTAGCAACTTGGCGTACAATTTTTGAGAAATCCGACCATTGGATCGGTGATTTCTTCACTCCGTCACAATCTCGGTATATCCACCTTCACTCCTGTCAATTTTCGTCCGTTAATTTTATCGTTTGATACATCAAAACTGGCCACCAAGTTGACCGTTTAAATTGTATAAATTTTGGACAGTTTTGCGGAGTCAACGTCGTCGGCTTGTACCTCCTCCACCGTAGCTCTATTTGGCGTGCTACCAGTTCCTGTGCAAATCTGGTATAACCCTCTTACTACCCCTCCAGTTTTGTTTCATTGTGAGCTTGTTTGATTAGTTGAATTCGACGCCAAAGTTGGTCGTCCGAATTCGTAATTTCCAACTTGTAAAATTCCATTTTTAAACACGGGGCTCCAGATTTCAATTCTGACACCACCAGTAGACTCGTGGCATCGTTCTGGCATGTTTTCATATAAAATTTGTTAGATTTGGAGGACGTGGGCCATGGCACGTTTTTTGGTGCAAAGCGGGCCCCACAGTCCGGGTCAACGGGACTTTTTGACGTCGGCTCATCGGAATCCAATTCCGGATACACCGTTGAGTTCGTATCGTCATTCTGGAATCGTTGACATATAATTTGCTAGATTTCAGTGGACATTGATTCCGGCATGCATTTTGGTGCAAGTCGGATACCAATATCCGGGTCAACGGGTCATTTTGAGATCGGCTCATCGAAATCCAATTACGGATACACCGTTGAGTTTGTATCATCATTCTGGACTCGTTGACATATAGTTTGCCAAGTTTTAAGAACATTGGCTCCGGCACGCATTTTCGTGCAAACCGGAATTCCAAGTTCTGCTCAACGGACCAAATTGAGATCGGGTCAACGGAATCCAATTCTGGATATACTGTTGGGTTCGTATCGTCATTCTGGTTTCGTGGAAATATAATTTGTTATATTTTCTAGACTTATTTTCTTGCACATTTTTTGGTGCAAAACGGCTCCGACACGGATACCGTTTTGACCCAAAATTACCTTTTTGCCCTTGTGTCCAAATTGGACCGATGGGTAGGCTATCCTATCTAATTTGACCATTCTGGACACGTTGGCGATGTTTAATTCATCATCCGACAATGTTTGTAGATGGTTTCTCTATGTATCACCTTATATTATAATTAATTCTTATAATGTTCGTATTTCGGGATTAGTACAACGAAACTGAGATCAGTCAATTCCAGTGATCTCATATCGCTAAAATTGACAAGATGGACACGTGGATCACTATAATAAGATTATTAACCTTACCGTTGATCTTCTTATCTCGATTTGCGTGTTATAAGTTTCGACGTACAAATAACGAAGTACACTTTATATCTTTAATAATTAGACTAGAATTGACCCGGTTTGACCAGAGTTGACCAGTTGACCAAAAGTCAACTGTAAGTCAACACTTGACCTAGTTTGACTAGATTGTTGACCGGAGTTGACCTAGAGTTGATTTGACTTAGAAGAGCCTAGAATAATATAGATTGCTTGTAGAAATTCATTTATTACAACTTGAACACCTTGTAACCTGTGTTGCTTTAAATAGGACTCTGTGGCTTCAGTTGGACCTCTATACCGATCAGCTGTTCATGTTATCAAGCGAGTACATTCTCTGACCGTTTTATTCTTGCTATGAGTACTTTCTCGCTCTAGATTATCTTACTTGATGCTGACACGATGGAAACACAGATTAGTACTATATGGACCTTTTTATACGATGTTATCCCCTCGGAAGCATCAGATACATCATGTCATGTGCGTTTCACTTTCAACATATACTCTTGTGCTTTTACCTTACATGTGCACTCTCGTGATTCATGTACTCTCATGAACACGGAGCCCCCATGTTTATATTCACGTGCACCTTTATATGGGCTCCCATGTGAATATCATGTAATAACATAACTTGTCTAGATCCTTATGTATTGATTGGGGTACGGGGGAGTATAAATAGTCATGTGGATAATTTCCAAAGTAGTGTAGCCATGTACGACCTCTCATGTTTACTATCAAGCCGTTCACATGTCTAGCTTGTACTCTAAATCACTAGTTCATTGTAGCTCTTTACTTATAGTAGATATTTTATTACAGTCTTCCTTTTTACTCATGTATACTCTTCAGCTTTTTATGTATTTTACTCTATTGCCTGTATTTTATTCCTGTCATTATATGAACTGCGTGAGATGTATTGTGCTCGCTCATGTCCTGACTGGACCTGTTGATAAATTTTACAGATAGCTTGGAGGTTGCCGGCTAGCCTAGAGGAGACACAGTAGAGGTTGTATAGATAGTTATTTCAGTTGTCTTGAGTTGTATTTACTTTATGGATTACTGTATTTGAGATTTGAGATATTTTCTGGGTTTGTGTATCTTAGACACTTAGACTTCTATCTGCGGTATCTCTTTGTGGATTTCATATTTTATCTATCTTTTATCATGCTCTACCTTAGATGTGATTGAGACTGTATTTGCTATGTCACCTCTATTCGGAGTGTATACTGTACATGTACCTTTATATTGTTAGATGATTGACCTAGGACAGCGTTCTACTACCGACACTGCGGCGTAGGCTGGACGTACCCACGTCTCGTGCCCTTACTCTAGGGTGCGGATCGTGACAAAGTACGTCATGTGTTGACGAGGAGAAGTCAACCCATCAAATGAATTCAGCGTCAGCGGCTTGTAGTTAGGAGGGCAAGTAGCATTCTCCCACTCAGGGGGATAAGGTTGAGATATCCCCATCTTCTGTAGCTCGTCTTTGTGTGAGATGGTGTCAAGGTGAGCGACCAGGAAATCAATTACATCCTGTTGATGGAGCAGGTGTTGGAAAACAGCTGCTGATCGGTTGTTAGGCATTGTTGGCGAAGGATCACCCCCAACATTTACGAAATTTGGAGGAGGCACGACGGAATGATACTCCTTTTGTAGGGAAGGAGGGTTGTTGCTATGTGCCGGACTAGCATGAGCCGAGACATTTTGTTGAGGTAGAGGAACAGCCCCAGCAGCTTGAACCACCATGATACTGGTAAGCAAATCGGTAATCTTGGCGAATGCTGTTTCAAGACCCTCTAGCCGTTTGCTGGCCTGGTCGCTAGATTCTTCAGGTCTTTCTCCGTCCGTCATGTATGCAAATAACATACGGGGATGAACAGAGGAAACAGTACAACTGGTGCTGATACTGTCTGTCTCTGAGTGGACAAGTCCATCATCTTCAGGTAGAGGAGGTAGATAGTTGTCATCTGACTCGGAGAGATCATCGTCCTCTGGAAGGCTACCTCCAGTGTGGGGGTCATCTTCTTCAGACCCTAAGGGAATACTACCTCCAGCTTGGGATTCTTCGTCGTCCATACGGGACCTCGCCTTTGACCGGGTGCCCATATAGACTCCTTCAGATGTGACAGCCTGTTGGCCATCTGTTGGTAGACTTCTCATTCTTTTTCTCGTAGAGCTAAAAGAGAAAGTTGGGTTCGTAGTCCACCATCTTTGATTGGGGCTTCCGTAAGGGGGACCCCATGAAGACATATTAGATAAAACATATAGTGGCTTCTCGTCGTCAGAGAAGTACAGCCGTCGAAACACGGACTTTTTTTGAGGCACTGTTGTTGCTTTGGAGCAACAACAGTTGATAACAATACTGGTGCATAGAAGTGTACTATGAATTGTTATGTTCTCCCTCACTTTACGCTTATGATTTATCATGTCGCACAAGTCAGCGGAAGGAAGTTGTGCCTTACAACCCATGTTGCATGCATCGTCGAGCTTTGCATGCAGGTTCGTAAGGAGAGTAGGCGCATCCAGACTTAGTTCATGTGCAGGGCAACCCCCACACCTAAGTTTTGTGATGTCCTTAAAGACAGCCCCATGCTATATGCGTTGGGGCCTATCTTTTTGCTGTGGGCGCATAGGCCTTGGAGACTGGGCTTGGGCGTATGCTTCTTGACAGCACGTTTGAGTCGCCATGATGTGAGCGCATAGTATGGATCCAGAGAGCCTGGGCGTATAGACTTGGGCGCATGACTCTGAATGCCCAGCCTGCTGAAGACAGAAGTGTTCTGGTTGGGGCTATGCGCCCAAACACTCCCTTAGGCGCATGGCTTTGGACGCATGCTTGGTGGAGCAGCGCTGTTTTCTTCCAATTTTGTCTCCTTCATTCGTGAGCCTCGCTGGGTTTGGCCAGAGTGCCGCACACCCCGATTCTTGGCATCGTAGTATTTTTCTTTGCCAAGTCTCGAGTGTTGAACACTCTGTTGTTGGTTGTGGAGGGAAGAAGTCATTGGGCTAGTAGAGCCCGGAACGGTATGAGCCTTCTCCATTTGGGGGACTTCTGTGGTAGAGTCGTGCACCCATGTGACAGAGTCCTCCAGCTGTATATCCACTATGATACTAGCAGGATATGTGCAGCGAGCCTTCGGAAGCCAAGTCTTGCGAGACTTGTTTGGCTTCGCTGATTTTGAGGGAGTAGAGCCGTCCCTTGAGAGCATCTCTTCGAACGCCTGCTAATCGAACTTTACGATCAGCAACTTCTGAGTACTTCCCACTTTATCGGTATCAGATTGCGTCACCACCTTCTCGTCAGAAGAAAAGGTTGTCTCCAGCAGAGTCGCTATTTTTGTGGACACACACAAAAAAAAGAAGAAAATGATGTCTTTTTTTTTATTGGCGCAAGGCACCACAAATTGAGTATGCATGAGAGATCCTGCACTGAGGATCCCCGAGTACAAAAAAGAATTCTGGGAAATAGGACGATGGAGATCGAGCGACAGTTGCTCCTTTACTCTATTGACACTCCGATTACAAAAGCGGAAGAAAACCTAAGAAAATTCTTGACTCTCGGCTCTCTGGCAAGAAGTGCAGCAATTTAGCTTTTGAAAATGCTCTCCGTTCTGTGTTTTGAAGAGGGATGAGGCCCCTCTTTTATAGTCGTTCTTGAGCTGGAATGGTGTTATGCGCCCACATGAGGAAACATGCTAGTTTTTATGTGGGCACATAGTCCTACTTTGGGCACATAGGATGTAGGTGCATACAGGCTACGAGATCGTGGGTTGGTCGTGGTATTGATGTGGCCGCATGCTTCGGTGCACAACTGCTCGTGGAGACTGACGTGGCCGTGTGCTTCGGTGCATGTTTTGATCATAGCTTTGACTGGGTCAGGCTTGGGCGCATAGCCATGTCTCAGGCTATACGCCCTCCTTTCGAGGGAGCTAGTCTTGGGCGCATGAAGCTTCACTGACTGGACGCATGGAGCTACACTTGACTGGGCGCATGGAGCTACACTGACTTGGGCGTATAGAGCTACACTGACTGGACGCATGGAGCTACACTGACTTGGGCGCATAGAGCTACACTGACTTGGGCGCATGGAGCTACACTGACTTGGGCGCATGGGGCTTCATTTGCTAAAACATTTTCATGCTTCTACACCCACTGATAACACTGAGGAATTATCCAAGCTTAAAATAAGCTTATACGATGCTGAATCTCGTATTAAGAAACAAACACATGATCTTACCGTACTCAACGAAGATCACATGGAAGAGAAAAAGAAGTATAATACTGCAGCTGTAAGAATTAGTGCCTTGACTACTAAATATAATGAAATGTATATTGCCTCTAAAAGATTAGAGATCAGGCTGGACAAACAGGTTTTTCAACCTCAAACTCAGTCTCACAGTCACAGCACTCACATGAGACATAAGACCACTCAAGACATGAATACACGACATAGGAAAAATGCACAATACATGCTGCATACAAACACACTTTTATGTACACAAACACTCATGCAACACATCAATCACCCATACATAGACATCAATATCATCCTGCTCCTAACACAAACATGCATACTACATGTCACTACTATGGTAAGTATGGACACACTTCACCACAATATAGATTCAGAAGATTAGTTGATTTAAACTTGTATGCATGGATACCGAAGACTAACATTTCAGGACCCTCAAGAATTTGGGTACCAAAGGTCATATCTACTCGTGGTGTAGGTGGATCTTCCTTCATCTTCTAGAAGCAAATGGATTCTCGATAGTGGGTGCTCGTGACATATGACTGGAAATGTAAATCTTTTCGCAACACTATCGATGAAAAGAGAAGGATATGTTTCCTTCGACAATAATCTGAAAGGTTATATTATAGGTAACGGTACATCAAGTTCAAGATAGGATATCATCTACGATCTAATACAACGTATCAAGTTCGAGATAGACGTCGTCAACAAAGCTGCTACATTGCAAATGTATTTGTTCTCAGTCTGTAATTTTTTAATTTATTGAGTCTAGGTAAATGTACGTTAAGTCGCACTGAGTCATATCGACATACTTCTCCAAGCTCTACAATCCAGAATAAAATAATCCCTGAATCAAACCAAACCACCACAACCCATTTAGAACTTCTGGTCTGAGGCAGACAGAGTTCGGGCCGAACTCTGCCTAAGGCAGAACTCGGGCCGAACTCTGCCTAAGGCAGAACTCGGGCCGAACTCTGCCCCTTGAAAATTAGCAACCTAATTTTTAGGAACACCCTGCTACGAGCTGTCCAATATTCGAATTTTTGAATAATTAGGAAAGAATTCTGGCCGAACTCTGCCTCCCCTGACTAGTATAAATAGGGCTTGATTTCTCTCATTTTAAAATATCTCTTACTCTCAATCTTCTAAGCCTTATGCATTCTAAGTCTTACTCTTCTAATCTACTAGCTATAAAACTTCCTAAGCTACAGATGTTCAGGCGATTCAGCTAGAAGTTCTATGCAAGAGTTGAAAAGAAGTCACTTGGAAAATTCTAAGTTTCGCCTCTGCGAAGTTTCAAGAAGTTAGGTTGCTCTTTTGAGTAAAGGCACGTGTGTACCCTATTTCACAAATAGTAGATTTTAATCCTGAGCTAGAGTTCTCAGGCCTGGACTAGTCCTCCACGAGGGAAACCAAGTTATATCGCTGTGTTTGTGTGTGCTCTTCTAAACTCTTATATTTTTTGCTTTATTGACACAAACATTATTCACCACCCTCTAGAGTTGGCTACACGTTACTTCAGTTCTTATGTCGAACCTCATACTGACCTCGAACTTGGTTGACAATTAGTTAAGAATCGACGTAAGCTTCCAGAAAATCGACCCCCATCTATTTGTCTAATCGAAGTTCGATGATGAGAGTGTTGTACTCAGCAACGTTATTAGAACATAGTTTTGAGAGAGAATACGCTCGTTATATGACCAAGTCATCGGAGGAGATTAACACTACCCCCCACTCCAGCCACAATATCGCCTTTGGGACATATTCTCGAAGCAGCGTCAAAAGAACAGTCACCAAACCGAATCTTCTGTGGTGGTGTGGGTATCCATTACTTCATCCAGGATATCTTCATAGAGTTTCAATATCTCGGTTATGGGATGGGCAACCAGGAAATCCGCTAACGCTTGACCCTTAACCGCCTTTTGTGAGACAAATACCATGTCATAAGGGGACAGAAGTATTGCCCATGTGGCCAACCATGAATTTAATGTCCCTAGCTTGGTCATGAGGACACTGAGGGGATTGACCCGAGAGATAACGTGAATTGTTTGTTTGACTATATAATGTCGATTTTTCTGGATAACAAAAATAAGGGCGAGGCATTCTTTCTCCACAGGGGTATACCTGTGCTCGGCTCCGATCAGCTGACAGCTGAGGTATTAGATAGCCTGTTCGTAACCCGTATTGCTATTCTGGGCTAATAAGGCTCCAAGAGAGTGATCCAAGGCTCGAACGTAGAGCAAAAAGGGTTTTCCCATGACTGGTGCTACTAAGACTGGAGGATTCGTAAGATATCTTTAATGTCCTCAAAGGCTCGCTGGCACTCTTCAGTCTAGACATAAGAGACTCCTTTCTTCATCAATTCGGTGAAGGGTTTACAACGACCCGAGTGGTTGGAAATAAGCCTTTGGATGTAGGCCAAGTGCCCATGAAGAGCGTGAAGTTCGCAAAGGTTCCTTGGCGGTTGCATTTCGATGATTGCTTTTGTCTTCTCAGGGTCGATGTGGATACCCTTTTAAGTAACAATGAAACCTAAGAACTTGTCGCTGGACATCCCCAGGAAGGACTTGGCCGGATTCATCTTTAACTGGTGTCCTCATCAAATCGAAGATGGTTTTCAAGTCAGAAAGGTGATCACCATGAAAGCGACTCTTGACAACAATGTTATCGACGTAACACTCAACTGTCTTGTGCAGGTATTTACGGAATATGATACTCATAGCATGCTGGTATATAGAGCCCGCATTCTTTAAGCCAAAGGGCATCATGGTGTAACAAAATACCCCCATTGGAGTCTGAAAGGACGTATGTTTCTCATCGTCTGGGAATATCTTGATCTGGTTATAGCCATAGTAACCATCCACGAAAGACATGTGCTCAAACCCACAGGTGTTGTCGACCATCACATCGGTAATGGGTAGCAAAAATTTGTCCTTCGGGCAGGCGACATTTAAATAGCGAAAATCTATGCAGACTCGGATCTTCCCATTCTTCTTAGTGACTAGAACGATATTGGCTACCCAATCTGGGTATTGTTCCTCACGGATGAAGCTGCTCTTTATTATATTGTTGACTTCTTTTTCGATGACTTTCTTTTCGATAGCGTTCATGGTACCGGGGCAAAAATGTCGTTGTTGTTGCTTCACTGGCTTAGCATTAGGCAGAATATTCAGTTTATGTACGACGACATTGGGATCTAAGCCCGACATATCTTCATAGCTCCTGACGAAGACGTCTATGTATTCTCTTATAAGCTTAATAAGAGACTCGCGATCCTCTCATTTCAAACTTTTGCTGATAAAGATCAGTTTAGGAGAAGAGTCGTCCCCTAGGTCGACTTGTACAACTTCATCTTCGGTAGGCAGTTCATGTAACTCAAAGCGTTTCTCCTACTGGGCATCATGTTGCTAAGCCCAAGTTTCAACTTCGAGGGGCTCGAAGAACGGCTTGTCATCTTCCCCGACTTGGTCCGCTGACATCATATTCACTGACAACGTTCTACGGAACACTTTCCCGATATTGACGTCGGAGTTGTCGGACGAATCTGAAGAGTGCAAGTGCGTCATTTCCTTGCGTCGTGGGACTTCGGGTACCTTAGGCAGGACATATCCGAGGACGTAGCGAGTTTTTTGGTAATAGTGACCAGATTTGCCTTTTGGAACGTTAATCTTGATCGGCAAGTGCCGACCCTTTTCATAATTAAGACCAATATTACTATCCAGGTCATAACCCATCTTCTTTATGATGTGCCTGGCTTACGGGGTATAGTGGTAGTTTGAACTGTACCGACTTCAGGTGCTGGCTCACAAAGAGTATGAATCCGGGAGCCGTCCACTCGGCTAAAGATGATGGGTTCTTCTCTCTCCTTCCGCATCGGCACTATAAAACAGGCGCCACGTGCAAGGAGTACTTGTTTTTATGTAATAAACAGACTCGATTTGTGTCTGTAGTAAGGGACTCAGGTTTTTTCTAGAGAATAAGTAGAGAAATCAGGAGAGTAGTTCAAAGGCATTCCTTTATTGATGAAATAGAAAAAATTGTCCTCAGGGATTACACTGTCAAATGCGGGAAAGTTGGCACAACCGTATTATTAAGATCTCTACCCCCCAACACCTGAGATAAGCATGGATGGAGTAGGATGAGACGGGCTGCGCAGCTTTACCACAATCAGCTTGATAGAAGGGTTTTCCTTTATTGGCGGTTTCCCCTTCAATCGCACCACCAGAGGAGTAGTAGCTTGAACCACAAACGTTGTAGGGCATTCTTTGGAAGGTGGTCCTCCTCTTAATCGGACTTTTAAAGGGGTTGTAGTCTCAGCTGTGGGTGTCGTAGTGCGTTCTTTTAGGCTCACTCTAATGGGATCCTCGGAAGCGATTTGAGCCTCGGCCTTGTCATCAACGTCTTCGTCTGAGTCATTCTGTTGCTTCTTTCGGAACAGTTGAGACTCATTGTAATAAACCTCAACTCCTTTAAAGGGGTCAATGTCCGCGAACTCAATTTTTACTACTCCATCATCGTTGACATATTTGAAGCACTGGTGGAGGGTAGATGGCATGATCATGTGCTCATGGATCCAAGGTCGCCCCAATAGGATATTATAGCAGACATTCGCGTCAATGACATAGCAAGTCGTCTCAGTCTTCAGGTCGCAAATCTGAATTTTTAAGCATATTTTCCCTTCTGGGTAACTCTTGCCATTGTTGAAACCACTGATCATGGTTTGAGTTGTAGAAAGCCAATACATTGGGATTCCCATTATATGCAACAGACGGTACGGGATAACGCTCACAGATGAACCAGGGTCGATATGCATACGATCGACCTTGACAGCGCCAATGTACCCTGTATAATACAGGGATCGGGCATGCCTATTATTCTTTAGCAGCATATCATGTTATGCGAATGTGATATTGGGCATTGCCTCTATCATAATATGGTATTTGGGACACGCAGTAGGGTCTTCGTCTGGCTGTTGTATCTGTCCCAAGTAGGATTCGACATTTTGTAACGCCTCGGACAGAGCTTTTCGGGTCTTCTTGGAGAGATGGAGGAGTTCAAATAATGACAATCTAGCTGGAGTATTGGCCAGTTGTGCCAGAATGTCAAAATTGTAGGGTTGGTCCAACCATGCAGCGGTATCCTTTCTGAGGGGTTTGTCGAAATGTCCCTCTTTTTACTTCTGTTTGTCCGCTATTTGTGGTTGGGACAGACCTGGTTCGAAATTACCGAGAGTTGTGGATATCGTTACTGGTACTGCTTCCTTTGCCGGGGCCTGGTCATAGTTACGTGAGTATTCTAGACCCTTGTTAGCAATCACCCGAATAAAACTCATATTATACGCGAATTTTTCCGTATCTTTCATAAACGTATAATACTTGCGTACTTTTGACCGATCCAAGTCAGTACATAAAATTTAAGTATGTGCGGTTTTAAACATGTTATGTATAAATTATTGAAAATTTTGGCACAAAAAACGTGCTGAGAACCTGTTTAATTAACCAAATTCGACAACATATTTAAAAATATGAAGTTTCTAACCTCAATTTTTTTATTTTTCGGATATTTGACCGAATTTTTGAACGTATTTTATTTGTATTGTGCCGATTTATACTCGTACTTTTGTCATCCTGAATTTTTTTTGTATACCGAATTGCTAACAAGGTTCTAGACCGGTCCTAGTTGCTTCAACCCTTTCATTATCGGACGAGGCAGAGACAGCATTACAAGATTTAACCTTTCTGCCCTTGGTCTTAATGGCATAACGTGCAGCAGGTTTGGTTAGGTCATCGTGAGATCAGGGTGCACCCACATGACTTCCCCTCGAGGCATTTTGACAGGGACTAATCCCGAGGCTTGAGCCGTCGGGAGGTTAACGACCTCCATAGTTATTTTAGATTCGGGATGACTCCATCTTGTGCCACTATAGACGAAAATCTGCCGAACTGGAGGGTTACCATGTTGGCAGAGACCACTTTTTCCTCAAAGTCCAGCGATAGTACGTTTGTGTCTACTAGTCACGGTATATGATTCTTCAGAATGTAGCAGTCCTTGGTCGGATGATGGACATACCGGTGGTAGTGGCCCACCCTGTCGACTTCTTCGGGGCGTCTAGGAGTGGGAGTGTAAATTTCTCACCCTCAAGTAAGATATTGAGTAATTGTAGGGTATACTCATCTTTGAACGAATAGTTTCCTTTTTGGATCGGGGGTCTTTCCGGTTTCTGCACAAGAGCTGTACCCCGGTTGAAACTTACGATCATAACTTGTTTTGCTGGGTTTCCCCTCATTGTTGTTGGGTGCTGTGGTAGGCCTTCTGCCCCTTTCATTTGGAAGGCCCATTCCCAATAAGTTGGCCTCCTTGGCCTTCCTCTCAGCATCTTCGGCATTGATAATAAATGCCGCCCAATCTGCATGACCGGAGAAGCCAGTCCACAGTCTTGTCATAGGGGACAAACCTTTCCGACAAGTGTCAATTATAATTGCTTCGGAAACCCCCGGTTGTAGTCTCAGCTCGGCTTGCTGAAACCGCTCTATGTAGACTCGGACAGATTCTTTGTCTTTCTGAGTGGTGTCCATCAAGGTGGACATTGACATATCCATTCCTGGCTCATAGAATCGAGACAAAAATAGATCTTGGAGGTCGTCAAAGGTTGACACAGAATTATCCTGGAGACTACAGAACCATTCGTAAGCAACCCCTCTGAAGGCACCGACAAAAGTATAGCAAGGAGGGCATCGTCCCTCGGTAAATGTCCCATCATAGCATTGAAATGATTGAGATGTTGACGGGGGAAATCCTTCTCGTCGAAAGGAGTGATAGTTATCGGCTTGAATTTAGGAGGGTAAATCACCCTGTTCCACTCGACTGGGAAGCGCTGGTTAAGTCCTAGTTTTCGTTGAGTCTCATGCTTGTCTCTGGCGTCAGCTCTGGCTTGGAGTTCTCGAATGGCTTTAAGGACCTCTCTCGATACTGCTGGCTCAGATGTTTGTGGCAAGGTATGATTACTGGCTACAGGAGGTAGTGCCACGTGATGGCTCGTAGTTGAAAGATTTGGGGCATTGGATTCCCCATTATTCCCCAGCTCAGGGACTTGTACTAGTGGTTGGAATGAAGTTTGAGCCACTTTCAGCTCCGTGACAGTCTTTGTCAGAAGTGCCAGGCTGGCGTTCATGGTCTGTATCATTTTTTTGATCATTTCGAAGTGTCGACTGTCTTGGGACCTATATTCATCACTCGTCATGTACGTCGGCCGTGTAGGCAATTATCTGGGAGAAACTACAAGGGTCGAGGTTTGGAGCGTCCTCAGTTTCCGAGTCTTCAGCAATATGCTGGAAGTGAGTACCCCCGGCCTCTCTTTATTCAGTTTCATGGGAATCGATGTCCCTTTGAAACATCAGATTATGGTGCAGCATCGGGGGTTGCCTACCCCCCGATCCCTAGATGAGCAGGGAACAGGCACCCCCGATCATGTCAGTATTTGGTACAGAGCACTGACTACCCCAGTTTTTAGGGTTCTGGATTTGAAACGGGTGTGTTGGAACACCTCGATGCTGGGCACCACCAACTTGCTGCTCTTGGGTCGATCCTTGGGTGTACCAGCCGAAGAGTTGAGATTTTTTTCAATCAGAGGAGAACCCCTTGCAGCATGGCATGAGGCAAAGCGAGGTTCCTCTTCATCGTCTGATCGCATCCGTTCGTTGAGACAACGTCGGGCGAATGAAGTAGGTTTGAGCTGTTGAAACACGGACTGCCTTTCTAGGACTGCCGTGGATTTTGTACAGCAGCAGTTGACGACTATACTAGCGCACCTATGTATACACAAAGGGGTTTCCTGTACAGTGTTTGTCGTTATTCCCTCCACTTCGCATTTGTGATTGATCACATGATGCAGATCGTAGGATGGCAGCTTCATCTTACGCTTCCTCGGGTAGACCGAGTATTGTGGCACATAAGTGGGTGTACCCCCAGGCCTTATTCCTGAGCCTGTAGAACATTTGGGTATTTGGAAGAATCTAGAGTTTGTTTCGACCCTGGTGCAGAGGCGTGCGAATAAGATCTATAGAGCTTTCCATCAGACGTGCGCGTCACAACTAGAGAAGCACGCCTCGATGTGGCGTGTGTGTCATGTGTGTCCCACGCCTTGGTTTTGGTTTTATATTCACCATGTGTTGTGCCTTCTTCTGAGACCACCTCGTACGCTTGAGGTCTTCTGTCACCCAAGGCGCTGAGTTTGCCTTGGGTTGATTTACTCCCACGCCTATTGGTAGGCGCGCGTTCCCCCTGAACGTTGAAGTTCTCCGAGCCACACGCTTAGAGAAGTGCAGGGGGGAAGTCATCGACACGCCAGGTAAGAGTACGGGCGTGCACTGCTCTTTTTCAGCAGGTTGTGGGTAAGTTAGACGAGCTTTAGGCACCCATGTCTTCTTTATTTTCTTATACTTCAACAGTCTAGAAGAAGAGCCCGCACTGTCCCCCGAGAGCATTTCCTCAAATGCTGATTGGTCGAATTTTACGACCAGCATCTGTGTAGTGGTTCCGAGCATGGCCGTGTCAGATTGCATCACAGCCTTCTCTTTAGAGGAGAAGGACATCCCTAGCAGAGTAGACATCTTGTTCAACATCGCTTCAGAGCTTGAAAATAGGCTGCTTATGAAGTACTACGAACGAGAATGCAAAGAGGAACTCCTGAACAGGAATTCCTGATCGTACTTTATTTTTTATCTGGGCTGTGATGGTGGAGGGTTGTTTCTTTACTCCATTGACGATCTAACTATGAGGGAGTATTTTCGTGCTCAACTTCACTGGCTGAGGGGAGCAGCAAGGACTCTTTGTCTGGCTTACTCGGGAACCTCTTGAGGAATTCAGGAATCGGTGGGAATCGACCGTTTAAATAGAGGAGAACTCCTCCTATTTATAGTTGATGGAGGAAGTAGTACACGCTCTTAAGAGTAGACAAGCGCGAGCTTCATCTTACCACGCGGTGCCCCTAAACAGGGGTTGGTTACGACCAGGCGCACACTTCACTGGTGAGGAGACCATAGTCGACCGCCACGTAGTAGATATACTATTAGAGAGAATCTTAAAATGCACCAAACTCGTTCTTTGGCGTGACCAAGCATTTGGACACGTGGCACGCGCCTGGGTTACACACACGTCTAGGAATCACTGTCCTTGGTGGCACGTAGTATGTAGGTGCGGGGTAGAAGCACACATGCCTATCTGCATTGTTCCCAAGGGAATGAACCTTGACTTCAGTATTCGTCTCTTTGCTCGAGAATCGAAGCGTTGTATGGTGGTCTCGAGATAGCCATGCTTATTAAATGTAAT
This sequence comes from Iris pallida, assembly GCA_029216955.1. Taxonomy (NCBI): domain Eukaryota; kingdom Viridiplantae; phylum Streptophyta; class Magnoliopsida; order Asparagales; family Iridaceae; genus Iris; species Iris pallida. The sequence goes on from JANAVB010009196.1 coordinate 10,024,602, forward strand.
CTCGAAAAAAGAGCAACTGATAAACATAGGCGGAGGCGTGATGGCTCAGGCATGCCCAAGTTGGTGAGGCGCGAGGAGGAGCGCGCCTAGAATACGTGCCTCTTCTTACGTTATTTCCAAGGAGGTTGTACTCCACTTATCTAGGTTCATCCTTAGCACAAGAGTCGAAGTGTCTGTCTTGACATCTCGAGAAAGATTTCAACTTCATTAAATGCAGTAGGAGAAAGTAATCATGATTGTGAAGGATCGGGTATGCCTGTTAAGCTGAGGCGTGAGCGAAAGGGGGCGCACCTTTAAAGGGGCACGGTTGGCCCAAAACATAGAGATGTCTCCTTCTGTCGCCATGCTGCTCGGGTCAGGTGTGCATAGTTCTTCGCCAGTCTTTAAAACAAGGCACGGGTAAGCTTCGATCATTTGGGGCGCACGACCCATGCGCCTACACCAACCTAGAAGATTAGTTAGATAGATTAGTGATTTTATTTTCTTCGGTGAGACATTGTACTTGGACTAAATATAAACTTTGAAATATTGTAAAATAAACTAGATGTTGTGAATGAGAAATAATAATTGTTTTATGAGTATTTTGTTTTATTATGGCCTGGATAGCATTCTACCACTGACACTGCGACGTAGGCTGGCTTGGACACGCACTCGTATCCCGAAAAGCGGGTGCGGGTCGTGACACCAATGTAAGTTAAGAGCATATTGTTCGGTTACGTTACTGTACCGAGCAAGCCTGCATATAGGATTAGAGTCTAGGATCTCATCCACATACTTGATCTTCCTCCTTGATTCCATTTTTGAACTCTCGCTTGACTGCCTTGATTTGCATCTCGTTTGATCCCTTTCTACCGTAATTCATATCTTTCCTTTCGTGCTTGATAGAGGTTAGGAAGGTGACTCGTACTAGAATATATATGTTCTATTGTTCAAATCGCATTATTAGTTGAACTCTTATAAGTTGGGTAGAATGTCTCATGACCTATCATTCTCTTTATTCTTTCGACCCATTAAAAAGGATACTAAGAAGATTATCTAGACTATAGAGCTTAAAGGTCCACCAAGGCCTTAGATAAGAAGACATTAGGACGACTATATAAGTGCGAACACCGGACAAGCTTAGATTTTTAAGGAACTTGAACTATTTATATTTCCTTTCATCATTATCTCGCATACTTATACGTTTGGACTATCTTGACTAATGCTGCTATTGTAGCCTAGTTTTGCAAGCTTATTCTTTATCAAGCTTGTTTATGACATGTTTATTAGGAATGTCCACTAACATATTATCTAATTAGAATCGGTATATTATGGTCTGATCAACCTTATTGTACTTGTTTCTCTCTTCATACGATTATTACACATGTATTGAGATATAGTTGACAAATATACTTGCCTTCTAAGATCCCATCTACAACTGCCTTGACAATTCTCTTTGAATTATTCAATCGCCTTTGGAGTATTTGTATTCGATCCCCTCTCCCTTAAACTCTTTTTTGTTTTTCTGCCTTTACCTATTTCGGAAAAAACAAATGCTCGTATTTGAGGAAAGATACACACAGAATGTCCCCTTTAGTTCACCATACCACCTATGTCCATGAAAGCTATGTATACACAATCATTTTTCCATCTATTCGAGATCGGAAAACGATCTTCAAACTTGATTCATATCTACCATATCATGTTATTTATTACGTCATGTATTATTCGTTTATAATCAAAAGTCAAGGGACGATCTCACGCGAATTTTTCTAACTTTATTAATCATATAATCGTGTCTTAGTTTAATTTTGAGAAAGAAATTTCTAAAATGTATAGGTTGTAAGCCCCTCTAAATTTTAGGATGGATTAGAATAAGTTGGTCCCACTAGGATGATAAATTAGTGCCTCATGAACACCCACTTTCTATTTAGATCATTTCGTGTTCTATACCGTGATATTGATATTCGGAGAGAAAAACTAGTTGTTACCTTCCAACAAATTTTATATACGAGACCTAGACGAGTCCACCTTTATTTAGGCACATCATGTCCCACTCAAACATGTCCCCTTGTACTTTATTTTTATGATGCGACTTTCGGATCAAAAAGGTTAACTATAACCCTTATCGTAATACCGATGTACTTTCCGACTTCAATTAGAGATCCAACCTCGACTCAAATCTTTCAATCCATTATATGGTTGTGATCTAATTGAATCCCACTACGCACATGCCACTATTGTTCCACTCAATGGAGTTCCCATGTGCTACTTCAACACAAAAGTTACAGAAGGCGCATTTTGGGCTTAAGGAACCTAGTTAACCAACCCGACTGGCAATTAGTTCAACCACTTGAGTTTGAACCTATTGTAGGTTACACTAACCTAATAAGAACCATTTAGATTGATTTTATGGGATTTTTATCCAGCCAATATAGATTAAAATCTCAGATTCATTCAGTCAAAGATTGATGTCCAATTAGGGAATCCATTAAAACCCGGTTAAACCCATCCATGCATATCGAAATAATTGGACTACAAAATCAAACGTTATGAAATAGGTCCCTACACCTATTATGTAGTTCCCATCTATTGGTCCACTAATCCTCCTTCCATAAAATCCCCTAACTGTATCTCTTCGTATCCTATGTTACGCGATAAATAAAATCTCGTTGTACCAACTTGTTTCCAGTTGTGCTTGACCAAGACCTTTCCTACTGCCTTGATGAAACATGGTCAATATATGAGCAATGTTAAATAGGTAATACATAGGCTTCCTATAGAGTCCATGACTATGATCATATGTACCTTATACCCTCATACATCTTCTTGAAATTTGATCTTCTTAGAAGTCATATTACTGTGCTTTCCACGGTTAACCAATTTCTGTATGTTGGGTAGAACCTTGAACTTAGTATACTCTATCTCTTAGAATGGGATGCCACTTGTAAACTGTTCTTCCATCTGTTGGAAGTTGTGATACCATCTTCGTATTGCATTTTACATCCCTTTGCTCGTGCATTTAGATAATCGCGGTAAAAAAAATCGCTACCTTGATTCTTCAAATTTTGTTATATCATAGAATTGTGCTTTAGTTTCAATTTTGAAAAGAAAATTTCCTAAAGTGTATAGGTAAGCCTCTCCAAGAACTTGCAAATGATTGCGATAGATTGGTTCCAATTGAACTAATAAAACAGTCACTACACCAAAACATACAATTTGTAACAGTATTTTTTTACCATTTGTAACAGTTATTACTGTGACAAAATAGTAATAGTTATAACCGTTACAATAGCTAAAAAACTGTTACTAAAAGTCAAAATTTGTATTTAATTATTATTTTTATTATAGTCACACTAATAACCGTGAGAACAATTATTTTTTTCGAGCAAATCTGCGTCACATGCAAAGCATGTGATATGGAAAAAGTGTGACCAACCCTCATTTTTTTCCATCCCTTTCGAAATTTTTACGATTTTTTCACTTTCCCTCAAAAAATTTTACTTTCCCTCCTCCTGCTTCTCCCTCCCAACAAAACGATCGGGTTCTTCTCCCTCCCAACCAAAAATATTGGCTTCTTCTTCCTCCCTATCGATCGCATGCTGAAGAGGAATCCCTCTTCTTGAGGTACTTCTTCTTCTCCCTCCCTCTTGACAGTCTTTTTTTGTTTGATTTTTGTTTGAATCCTCGATTTTGGTTTGGTCAAGAGAATCCTCCATCATCGTCGGCTACGAAGAGGAATCCCTCTTCTTTTCCTCTTCTTCCCCACGAAGAGGTACTTCCCTCAAATTTTAGGGTTTTTTAACCTTTTCTTCTCTACTTCCTTTTCTTTAGTGTCATGGATATTGTTTTTCATTTTGCCAAAAATAATTTAGCTGAAAATAATTTGAAGGTGTTTGATTTTATTCCTCAAAAAAGATATTTAGATCTATTGGGTTGGTGATAATTAGAGTAGATGAGCTGTGAGAAATTTTGTTCCTTTGAGCAGTTGAGTTGGGGTCAAACAATTCATTACTGGGACCAAAATTTTGATGTTAGTACGAGACTACCGGAACTGTCGAAACCTATACTGATAGAATGTTCAAAATTGAAAATAAGTTTCTGAACCTTGTCCCATGGACACGTATCCCTTGAGCAAGTGCAAATGCAATGTCATCAAACTGCATAACCTTTTAGGTTCAAGAAGGAAAGACATGCATTTTATGATACGACATATATCCACATGTTTGAAACATGCACAGGGACAGTAGCCACAATGAACATATACCTCATATAAATGCACTTTGAAAACTTATACTATGTACCTAGTATCATGCCATCAAATTGCATACAGTTTTTCAACCTTATACTATGTATTTATGTGGCACACTAGGATACCTCTTCTCTTTATGTGGAGGCTTCTTTGTTATGTATTTATGGAGACTGCAGAAATACATGTCTAATTAGTGGAAGTTGTTTAATAAGTACAAAGCTTTAGTCTTTTCCCGTAGATTGTTTGTATAAGTTGTAAGTGATACTTCTATTGTATCTTCTCAGTTGTAGATTGCTTGTATAAGTGATGCTTCTATTGTATCTTCTCAGTTTATATGGTAGCTTGCAGTTAAGCTATCTAGTTATATTTAGCTTAGCTTGTATGTTCCGGGAAGCTTTGGCAGACAAGAATACCCAAGAGTGGTTGGTTTTGCTATTAGGATCGATTATTCATGTGTTGCGACTGAGAAGGAAGTTCAGAGAAATGTATGGGTCAAAAATGTAAACCAATTGGTAAGGGTGAGTACTATTTCATTTAATTTCAAAACTACTAAGAAATAACACTCAAAATACTTAAAATTATGCCTAAATGTATAAAATATGTTTTTAAATGTAAATAATTTATTAATAATTATTTGTTTTCCGATACCAAAAAATCCGATACTCCGATCCGAAACCGCCGATACTACCGATATCGCCGATACCAATACTCATAGGAATAGTCCGATACCGATACTGCAAACCTTGATTAAGAGGACTGCTCGAGAAAGTCAATAATATTTTTGCAGTCTTGAATTTGTGAGGATCTCGAGTGCTGAACCTGCAAATGTAAGGTACAACTACATTACCTGTCTTTTTTATTTTGCATTCCTCTCTTTCTTGATATGCCAGATTGATAATTTGTGGTCTAATACTGACTGATATTGAATGTAATGAGCTATTTTGTTGTTTTGTAGTGCAGGTCAGAGCTTCCAAATGTACAACTTTATAATAGCACACTACGTTACAGCTATCATGATGTATGGATCCATGGGAGGATGAAGTGGCCATTTTATAATCATCATTTTTTTTAAAGATCTCGGGATCGTGTTATATTGGTAAATATGGACTATCCTGAACTAATAGTGTTGAACTTTTCGATGGAAATATTGTCCCTTTTTTGAAACCACATCAAAATTATTGGGTAAGATATAGGAAGAAAATTTTATTGTGTTGTTGTATTACTATGGCAGTAGTGTAACAAGTCTTTCAACTGAATAGAATGCGCATTCCATTGTTGCAGGGAGATTGGTTTACCTGCACATTATTTACTTTTTAACAGTGGAGTAGCTTATTTCTTATAACATCAGTAACTGCCCATGTTTTCTTTCTGTATGTTTATACTGATACTATGCACCCACTATTTATAGTTTGGATGATGTCTTGCTTCAACTTGTGGACATGTAATTTGACAGCTCACATTGCAAACTGGAAGCACCCAAACCGTTGCAATGTGGTCATTACTCATTAGAGAAAGTCGAGGCTTTAGAGCATTGTCTTCCTTTTGGTGTTTAGTATCGTATAGTAAAATGATGTCGGATAGCTTTCAGATCCTAGAAATATGATCCTAAGCTATCAAAACCTTCATTGGGGCCCAAGTCTGAATTGAGCAACCTTTCTAGACAATGCCTTCTCTAGAATCTTGTAACCTATGACAGTAAACGAAGGACGATTTATAGAATAAAATATAGTGTAATTAGCTTTTACCCAAACACCTTTGGCAAATTAGTATTAATGTGCAAACACCAGGTTTTCTCTAGATGTCGTTTTCTTCGGAAGGTATCATAGCAGATCAGCATTTTGAAAATTTGGTGACTGCACTCTACAAGGTAAACATGCATTACAGGTAAATATTGCCTTGTTGATATCAGTGTGTATCAGTTATTAGGTGTCATAGCAGTGTGTATTTAAGTGTTTGTGGCAGCAGGGTACCACTGAAGGCACAATGTTGATTTCTACGTGTGTGTCTTAAGCAAGATGTGCACAGCAACATAGAGGGGTGTCTCTGGTTAGGGACTGCAACAGTATGGTTCCTGCAGATTTCTACGTGTGTTTGAGTGAGTGTCAAGTACCTTTGTGAGTGAGTTATGGCATCTGGTGCATAAAACATTATATTCTCCGTGGTAAAACAAATGTTTGTCCCAAATTAGAATTATTGCAATTTGTAGATAAGACGATGGTTGAGTGCTTATAAGAGAGCATTATTCTACCTGTTCCAAATGGCATTGGCATTAATTAAGTAGATAATAAGATTGTAGATTGGAATTGGCATCTGGTGCATACATCTGATTAAGATCAAATCCAAGTCATTCACACATGAGTATCTATTTGTGGATAAGCAATCAATATTCTCAACTTGACATCTAAGTTGACTAGTTTATTTGTTACAAATGAGCTTAAACTACATTACTAATCTTCGAGATTTTGTGTCAATGTCCTCTCTAGCTCGTAACTGTGTTGGTCTGGGATAGCGAATTGCGTTGGATTTTATTCTCTTCGTCCTCTTACTGAACAGGGTGAAATAACAAAAATGTTAACTTTTCCCTCTAACCTCTTGTTGTCCCCTGCATTTGTTCATTTCTTTTACGTCCACACTTTGTCTGCCATCAGATCACATGCTTCACCTCACCATATTTCAGAACATCGAGAAATATCAAATCATATCTTTACAGATAGCCTACCCAAATTTTTTGGGATAAAGGCTTGGTTGTTGTTGTTGTTCAAATGGTTGCTTTGTTCTGTTGGAGTTAACTCAAACCTCTTTTTTCACAGGGAGAATAAGAATCTCACAGGAACGGCACGATATGCAAGTGTCAATACTCATCTTGGAGTTGGTAAGTTTATCGATTACAACTCTACAATTGTGAGTAAACTGAAGTTTCTTATGTTTACATCTGTTTACTCATATTCTAGTTACTCTTTTATATGCAGAGCAAAGCAGGAGGGATGATCTGGAATCTCTTGGATTTGTGCTCATGTATTTTCTAAGAGGAAGGTTAGAGTTATCTTATAAACTCAAACAATTCTGTTTGTTTCCTTTGGCTTCTGTGATGATAGAGGTATAACTGATTGTAGTTTCTTTACTTCATATCAGCCTTCCCTGGCAGGGCCTAAAAGCTGGCACAAATCTTACCCATCGTCAATCAGGGTATTGCAAATACTTTGAGCCCCGTAAATACTCACTCCAGTAGAAATATGATAAAATTAGTGAAAAGAAAATGCTCATTCCAGTAGAGGTATTGCAAATACTTTGAGCCCCGTAAATGTTGGTAGAAATGTGGTTATCAATTAATTAATCTTTTATGCATGTTGTGTATGTTTTTAACATTACTCTACAACATTGTCAATTAGGTACTTTGCAAATCTTACCCATCGGAGTTTATATCGTACTTCCACTATTGTCGATCCCTGCAATTTGAAGATAAACCAGATTACTTTTATTTGAAGAGGCTTTTCCGTGACCTTTTTATTCGAGAAGGTAAATTTTTAAGTGTTCTGCTTCTGATATTACTGTTTTAAATTAAGTTGCTTATTTATATGTAACATAAGTTTGTTCCATGTTTGATTTTATGCCATTACATGCTCATGCTCTTGAGTTTCTTTTACTGCAGGTTATCAATTTGATTATGTATTTGACTGGACTGTATTGAAATACCCTCAGATTGGGGCTAATGCTAGAACAAGAGTATGCATTCTATAGTGTTTCTCCTGTATGGCTGTAAGTAATAATGTTGTTTTCTGTTTTGTTTACTACTATGTCTCTCTTTCCTGCAGCCAACTGGAAGGATAAGTGGAGCTGTTGGGCCATCAGTGGAAAGGGCAGAAAGGACATCATGTATGTCCTGTCTTGTGGTTTGCAACTCAAAACTTGCTTGTGGTAGTAAATTAGTAGCTTATCTACTTTCCTCATTTTATAGTGGGACAAGAGATTCGTGATAGGTTCTCAGGCGCAGTTGAAGCATTTGCGAGAAGGAATAGTCCCAGTACTGGTCGCTATGGAGACCATTCAAGGAGCAAGAATCTGGAAGAATCACCTTTTTCTATTGCTCTGGAACTCTTGCAAAGTATTTGTTTTTGATGCCATTCTCAGTTATGCTAAAGCCAAAAAACCTGCAAAATAGTCTCACCTTAACACTGTTGCATTTCTGCCAGGTAGAACAAATACTCCAAAACTTTTACATGCTATATGCATAAACCAAAATATATATACAAGAGATGTGCCAAAATTTAGTTCCCTGCTCAGGTTTCCAACTGTATCTTGTCGTGTACATAAACTAAATATCGCCCTTGTCAGCATAAAATAGAGTTTAACACACTCTGAAATGGATCTGACAGGTACTTGGATCGTCGAAAGAGGCTCATAATCGCAATGGATGCTGCCTTTGGAATGGAATATCTGCATTCTAAAAACATCGTGCATTTTGATTTGAAGTGTGATAACTTGCTTGTAAACCTCAAAGATTCATCACGGCCTATTTGTAAGGTAAGATAGATGTTAATTACCATACCTTCTGGCTTATTATAAGTGAGAGATTGTCTACTGCATGTATATGGCATCGTTCTTGGTAAACTGTGGTAAACTATAATCGCATGTTTAATGTTGGCCTCATACATGTAGGTGACTTTGGCCTGTCAAAAATTAAGCAGAATACCCTGGTTTCTGGAGGTGTGAGGGGAACCCTGCCATGGATGGCTCCGGAGTTGTTAAATGGCAGCAGTAATAAGGTGTCTGAGAAGGTAAGATATAATTGTAGCAAAACCAGAGAGGTTGAGGTTCTAATTCCTTTGTTCTTTTGTTGCTGGAGATAGATTTGTAAGATAGTTTTCTGCTATCTATCAATTCTACTAAATAAGATGTACTTGTTAGCTCTAAAGAGAAGAACAGAAATTGAATAAAAAGCTAGCTTACAGGGGATAAGATGTGTCTCTATACTTGGGAGATTTAACTTGAATAGAAAAGCTAAGAAAAAAATAACAAAAAAGGAATTGGCCTACTACATGGATTGTTCAGAAATTTACCAATATGAAGTACTAGTTCAATTTGATTGCAGGTTGATGTATTCTCCTTTGGCATAGTAATGTGGGAAATTCTCACTGGCGAGGAGCCTTATGCCAATATGCACTATGGTGCAATTATAGGTACGATTGTAAAAACACATCCTAAGAAACTTTATACTTTTGTAATGTCATTTTGTAATGCTTTCCTTACTACAGTGCTCCAAGTTATTGATATAACCTGACTAAATTTGTCCTTGATGGGTCCAATTCTTATCGTCACATTAAGAAACTAGCATATTGCCCACACTCATTATCCTTCTCTGATAGTCATAGAAGTATAAAAGTGGGGCTGGAATTTTAGTGTTTAGAGTGGACTGCAAAGGTAATTGCAATAGTTGGCCAATGTTGTACCCGTGTCAGACGTGGGGACACTCACACTCCTTAGATGCGCCATCCAGAAATGTTGAATACCGGAGATCAGTATCCAACTCTTGGATAGGCTAGGATCCATGTTTGAAAACTTGCCAATGGGGTGTTACTCTATTCTTGGGCCCATTTATGTCCATTTCATACTCGTTATATAAGGTTGTGTTGGGCATCAAAGTAACAAACCCACATCAGAGAGAAATCAAAGAGAAAAACATGACTAGCTCACATATCGTTACAAAAAAACACCAGATACGTGAATGAGAAAAAAAAATGACTCTTCTGGGCACCGTCAATGACTTCATCAAAGAAACATATGATACTTCTCTTGTTTTAACCTGGAGAATGCAGCATATTTCTTTTTTACTTATAACACTATACTTTGTTTCCTCGGATGTTTTTGGGATTCTATTCTAGCTACTCCTATACGCTAACTGATCCTTCACACCTCCTTTTTTCGGTTTTCCAACTGACAGTTTTTCACAGTTTTTCACGTTGGTAAAGAACAGAACAAATCACAAATGTGCTACTCCTTGGTGATTATATTGGAGACCTTGGCATGTCTGATGGTGTGGAATATGAAAAAAAGATCTTTGTTGGCTTTCTGTGAGTTAATAATATTCTTACATTCACTTCATATTAAGCTACGAATATGTGTATCTGTTTCTTTGCTTTGATGAAGCATATAATGTCTTACAATAAAACTTGAATCAAATTGATGGATGTAGAGAATGATATTGCCTTAGTGTTGAGGTTGTATCTAACAGAATGGTGTTTGATGATAATGGTTGTTCTCTACAGGCACATGGATAGATGTAATTAATTGATACACAATAACTCACACTCATGACTGATACATTAAGTATTGAAGTCTCCTTCCTTGTATTTCCCATATCCACAGACCAAGTCATGGACTGGTCTTTGGTGCTAGCTGCTACCTCTCCCTTTCTCCCAAATGGCTGAACAAAAGAGTGAGAAGACTGATCATCATGAATTTAGTTGACTGAACCTTATTTCTATGGTCTGAATCAATGTGGTGGCAGGGGACAGTATGCTTATGGACATAACCAGTTGAGAATGGTCTGCACAAGTGCAGAACAGAAAACCCCAAAGTCCCCAATCAATCTTTGTTTTGTTTTTTTGGTTTCTTTCACTTGCTTAAGTATGTTCTATTATTTTTGCAGGTCATATCTTTTTGTGAAGGAGCTCGTGTCATCTTGCATTTTATATTATTTTGTTTTGTTTTTCATTGTTACTTTTAGGAGTACTTCAGGTTATAAAATTCTATTAAGCAACTGTTTTTCCTTAAACTTCTTTTACTAGTTTGTATGCTTTTATTTGATACTTCTTTTACTCTTACATGCAGGAATATGTACAGTTTTAGCATGGATGGAAGCACTTTCATTCTTCCTCAAGAGAGCCTCGTCTTGATTATCCAAAAACACAAGTTTGAAATGTTTTGTGGTTTGCTTCATGCATCTAGAGCCTTGTTTTGTTGTCATTGAAACCAACAATGGAATGTTTCCTTATTAAAATATTAATGTATGGATGCTATTGAACATCTTGTAGTTTAGTTGCTTATTAATCAAATATTATGTGGTTTAATTACTAATTTGAATGGTTGAATTGTTATTCGAAATTATGTGGTTTTGTTTCTAGTTTGGAATGGTTGAATTGTTATTGCAAATTATGTGGTTTAGTTACTTGCTCGAAATTGTTATTGAAAATTTCGTGGTTTAGTTATTGGTTTGGAATGGTTGAATTATTATGAAAGTGAAATATTATGAAATTGGATATGTGTTGTTTATTGTTTAGTTACCAGTTGAATGTAGTTTTTTTTTTAAATTTAAATAGTCCAATTGTAATGGTTATAACTGTGACAATTAGTGGAGAATAGTAACGAAAAAAAATAATGTAGTCACAGTAAAAACTGTGACAAAACAAACTAACTGTAACATTAATGACTGTGACAAATGGAATATTGGTCACGGTTACAACCGTCACATAAATGGACTTCTATCACGGTTATAACCGTTACCAAAACAACTATTTGTCACGGTTATAACCGTGACCAAAATAAATAACGGTTATTACCGTGACAAAATATTAACCACACCCCACTAGTAACGGTTATTACCGTGACAAAAAATAATTGTCACGGTAATAACCGTGGGTAATCGCCTATTATGGTGTAGTGAGTGGTTCATAACGTTCACTCCTATCTGTATCACTTGATACCGTCTACCGTAACTTTGATATTGGGAGCACAACTCTCGCATTTCCCTTCCAACAAATTTCACACTTATGAACTAGACTAGTCAAGCTGCACACATGACATACATGTCCTACACAAACACACCCTTATGTGCTCCATTTCAATTACACCACATGTATGACACATTTTCTCTTAGAATAAATCATAGAGGCCCATTTTTGTTCCATTTGGATTTAACCATGCAATATCGACTCATTTTCTCGAACAAACTAAATACATGTGATCCATACAAGGCACGTCACACCTATGAAATATGCATTCCACCCAAGCAAGCACATGCCTCCTACACAACACCAAACACCAATCTGCACATGTTAGTCGTTATGACTTAATGATTTCAAACACTTACCTAATCTAATTATATAGCAAGGTTTTTGTACTTACTATAGACTCTCACCTCTTGGCCCATGAATTCTTCTTCCCTAAGTTCTTCAACCTCATCTCTTAGTTACCCATGTTAGACGAAGACTAAAATCTCGATGAACCAACACGTTCTAGTTATATTCGAACAAGAGATTCCTACCATCTTATTCAAAATATGGCCGATAGGAATGATGTTAAATTGTAATAAATCCTCTTATAAAAGTTATTGACCAAGAACATCATGACAATATTTAGGCACACTTAGAATCCATGACTGCGGTTAGAAGTGTCCAATATTCTCGTGCCTCTCTTTAGAAACTGTCCTACTCAGAAGCCCTGTAACTTTAATTTTCGCAGTTAGCTAATTTCTATAACTTGGGTAGAGTCTTGAATGATGAATACCCTATCTTGTAGAATATGGTGTCAAATTGGATTCCTTTATAACCTCCTCCATGTTTTCGAAATTCGGGATACGATCGGACATACTTACTCTCCCTGCGTATTAATCTCGTTGCTTTTTTATATTAAGATTGTTTTAATTTCGAGGACGAAATTTTTATAAGTTGGGTAGGATGTAAAACCCCTAAATTTTCAAAAGTATATTTTAGTATAGTTATTTTTCTTTTTTTAGAAGGTTTGGTATTTGGTAATTAAGTTTAAATTTTTATGCATATTATATATCAAATGTAAACCCCTCCTTAATGTTGTAAAGTTTTTGCTTTATTTTTATTAAAGATTTTGTATTTTCTTAAATTATTAAATAGCCTTCAAATTAATTTATATGATTTTGTGAATATCAAAATATAGCAATCGGTTGCAATTCTATATGGTAGTATATATTTTTGTTGCACAAAACTTTTACTAAACTTTTTTAGAAATGTTTTAGGATTTTTTTGTTTTATTATTATTATTTATTTATTTAATATAAATTGCAGTATTTAATGGCCTTGTGTTTGTTTCAATATTTTAATAGTCATATTATAACCATAATAGGTATATTGTACAAAGTATTTATTAAAATGAGTCTAGAAAGTACTTATGAATTTTAGGATAATTTTTGGGAATTTATTTTTATATATAAATATGTATATAAATTTTATATATATAAAAAAGAATAGGAGGGGAAAAAGAAGAAAAAAACAAAACACGCGAGATATTGGTAACCAATATCTAGCGAGAAGCCTTCCTAAGTAAACCCGCGACCCCCCTGGCTATTACCTAAGCCAAACACCCAAACAGGATTAAGAGAGTTGTGTATATATATACACAACAAAAAAGGGAAAAAACCTAAAACCTAGTCCTCAAACCCTAACGCCAACCTAAACCCTAGTCCTGGCCACCCCCGCCACCTGGGCGACCTCGCGTGCCAGCCGCTCCACCGATAGCCGGCAGCAGCGCCTCTCGCAGCCGCGCATGGGAAGAACAGCAGCAGTCGCAACAGCATAGGTAGGCAGCAACCGTCTGTCTTCTAAGTACGACTACCAACTCCTCGATTCTTTATTCTATAAACTACGAAAACCTACGCGCAGCCTATATAACCATCTACGTGACCCTTCAATTAGATTCAAATATACTCGACTAGATTTCTCAGGATATCGATCCAAAAATCAACGAAAAACTGTTTCGAAAACAGTTTAGGTGCCCCTGTTCGAGGATCGATTTCAATTAACTCGTGCACAACTTTTTGAAACTAATTGAAGACTGTGGTAGTCAACCTATAGGGCTTCACAACCACTCTTGTAGACTCTAAATTCATCAACTGTGTGTCAAGAAAATCGATTCCAAATTTGCCAAAAACCCAGTTTTCAAAATAACCAATTTTAGAAATTTTCACCGATACGGTATGCGCCCCGATAAACCGAATTACGTGATCGCAACCCATAAGCATCAAAAGATGCGTATAGACGTTGTCGACATGTGGGATTCGAAGAAACTCGATTTTGTTGTGTGTGTGCTACGAAATTGAAGCGTATCGGTCGAGATATCCCGTATCGGCCCGTTTGCAAACTAGCCCATAACTTCGTGCACGTTCATCATCTCGAAATGAAAATTATGCCATCAGGACTGTATTGCTTTTCTAGTCTTGTGAGCCATGTTTGGTCCGATTCTGAGAAGGTCGATCGAAATGCTATTTTGGCGGGCCCGTGACCCGGTCCAACGGGCAAATTTGTACAGGCCCACCGCAACCCAACTTTGGACACACGGATGGGTTTGTATCATCAAACCGGACCTATAGACATATAGTTTGATAACTTTAGAGAACGTCAATACTGGCATACTTTTTGGTACAAAACGGGTCCAACGACGGACATCTTTTTGACCCGAAATTATGATTTTGCACCTGTGTCTAGAATTGGACTTTTGGGTAGGCATTTTTAGACATTCTTTTATACCAAGAACGTTTATGATATTTATTTCAGCATCCGAGGACGTTCCGAGATTTGACTTTTCATTGCTACCGATTCTGACGATCTGAGTACTGGACTTTGCTCTTTTTATGCACCACCCTCAGGCAAGTATACCTTACCTTCTTTACAGTATCTTTACATGCTTAAGTTCTTTTATCTCGCATCGCATGATTATCAGTAGTTGTTTCTTTTGTTTTCCATTAATCTGTTTTCTTCGATGATATGTTTAGTTAGCAACTTGTCTTTGTGTTAGCTCATACATGTTGATTGGTATGTGCGTCATACGTGAGTCGTATCGAATTAGGGGGAGGGAAGAATGAGTGCGTCATAACTGAACTGCTACTTTTGTTTTTGATTTTCTCAACCTGCGAGTCTACACTAGGGGTGAGGGCTGATTATTTGTTCAAACTTGCGAGTCCATACTAGGGGCGAGGGTTGATTATTTGAACTAACCTGCGAGTCCACACTAGGGGCAAGGGTTATTTATTTGTTCAAACCTACGAGTCCATACTAGGAACGAGGGTTTGATTATCCTTTGATTTCTTGTCATGTGTCCACCTAGAAACTTGGCATTTGATACACGTTTTCTTTCCAACAGTTCATTTATGCGTAGTTGTTCTCATACTCATATTTCGTTGTTGCTTAGTCCTTTTATGTTTATATCCTGGTTTTCTTTATGCATGTATATTGTTAGATAGACAGGTTTGATGTATCTTATTAGTCCCCTGAGGACCTGGTGATTTCTTCAGGTGTGCGCTTTTATGACTTTTCGCGGGTACTCTAGCCAAGATCGTAGTCTTCCCTTTTCTATCGAGAAGGATTGCTCTTGCATCGTCCTTTGTTACTTTTACAAATTCTTTCCTTTATATGTATTTTTTCTCATTTCAAAATGGTTGGTAGTGGATTTGTCTCCGTCCAACGACTTATAAAATAACAATTCTATTGGCACATTTTATTTTGATTATTAACAGCATCTTCGTAGTTTAGTTTTTTGTGTCTTCAGATTCAAATATTCTCAGAAGCTCTACTAGATAGAGTCCTTCCGTTCAAGTGCTACCATCCTTTACATCGAAGACTGAAGCAGTTACCGGCGCTCCTTGCATAAGACGGCATCCTCCTGCTTAGAGTCTTCGTGTCTGTACAAAGTCTAGGTATATCTGTAAACACCTAAGGACGGATGACAAGTAAAAGAACAAGTCAAAAATCAATTACTTATAGAGCGACATACCGGCGGCATGCTTCGGCATACCGGCGGTATACCATTTTTATAGACCCAAAAGTTGCTGTGACAAATTGTCGACATACCGACGGCATTCTCCGGCATACCGACGGTATACTGTTTTTAGCGACCCAAAAGTTGCTGTGACAAATTGTCGGCATACCGACGGCATGCTCCGGCATACCGACGGTATACCGTTTTTAGCAACCCAAAACTTGCTGTGTCAAAACGTTGGTATACCGACGGTATGCCGCGGCATACCGACGGTATACCGGGTTTCATAAAATTGATTTTTGAATTGCTCTGACTATCATTAATGGCCGCATTTAATGCTCTCAAACGGTCATTAATATGACCGTTACTATTTGACTGGTATACCGACGGTATGCCGCTGCATACCGACGACATGCCGGTCTGGCTGTATCCAGAGCATTAAATACCACCCACTCTTGGTTTCTCTATAAATGAAAGCTCTCTCTCTCTCTTGAGGCTTTCACCAACTCTTGCCATAAATTTTCCAACAACCAAGAGCTCCACCATTAATAATCTTCCAAGCTTTTAATTGTCATCCTCTCCCAAAGTGATAGAGTATTTAAGAGTTGTAAATTTTGATCTTCACGTGTTAGAAGATCAACAATTTTCTCTTCTCATTTGTTTGAAGTTGGCGAGCCTTCGTAAGAAAACTCGTGTGTTGAAGTTGGCGAGTCTTCGGATCCAAACTCGTGTTGAAGTT
Organism: Iris pallida; assembly: GCA_029216955.1. NCBI lineage: Eukaryota > Viridiplantae > Streptophyta > Magnoliopsida > Asparagales > Iridaceae > Iris > Iris pallida. Next base: position 10,041,293 of record JANAVB010009196.1, read on the forward strand.
GGCGAGTTCTTCGGATCCAAACTCGTGTGTACTATTTGATTAAATAGTAGATTTAAGCCGGAAAGAGTTCTGGGACTGGATTGCCTCAAGCGAGGATACCAGGATACATTTTGTGTTTGATCTTCTCACTCTTTACTTTTATTTGTCATATATTGCTTCTGTTGCACTAATTATTTTTTATTTCCCTATTCACCCCCCCTCTAGGGTTCTATAATTGGTATCAGAGCTTTGTTCTCTTGATTTGGATTTACACCCTTTGAGTGATCCATGGCCTCTAACCCTAGTACCAACACCTTCCATAATGAAGGACACTCCACAAATAGGCCTCCCCTATTTGATGGAACCAACTATAACTACTGGAAGATTAGGATGAGCATTTATCTGAAGTCCATAGATTTTGATTTATGGGATTGTGTGATAAATGGTCTTCCTACTCCTTCCAGAGTCATTGAGGATATTGCTTCTGACACCCTTAGGGACACACTTACTGAAAACACCAAGAAGCTTGCGAGTCGAGATGCCAAGGCAATGAACGCTCTTTATTGTGCTCTCGACAGTAGTGAATTCAACCGAATCTCTACTTGCAAGACTTCCAATGAGATTTGGAAGTTACTTGAAGTCACACACGAGGGTACTTCACAAGTGAAGGAATCCAAGATTAGTAAACTCACGCAAGAATATGATCCTTTAAGATGAAGCATGATAAATCTATTACTTGCATGTTTACTCATTTTGGTGATATTATTAATCCTCTCTCTTCTCTTGGTAAGGAATATCCTGCTCATGAAAAGATCAGAAAAATTCTTAGAGGACTGAAGAAAGTTTGGAGTCCTAAAGCTACCGCAATCATTGAGGGGAATGACCTGACAGTCATGAACTGTGAGATTCTCATGGGTAAGCAAATGACTCATGAACTCGATATGAAGGATCAAGAGAAATCCTCCATACAAGAGAAGGAGAAGACCAAAGAGAAAGAGAAATCTCTTGCTCTCAAAGCTACAAAGTCCTACTCCAAGGATAGCTCCGACGACAATGAGTCGGACGACGATGAAGAAATAGCTCTCATAGCTAAGCACTTCCGGAAGTTCCTTAAATTCAACAAAGCCAACCGCTTCAGACGGGACAATGAAGAAGATCCGGCGTGCTATCAATGCAGAAGACCCGAACACATCAAGAGGGACTGTCCGATGATAAGAAAAGACTCAAGCAAGTACGAGAAGCCTAGCAAGGGAAGCTCGTCCTCCAGAAAATTCGCCAACACAAGCATTTGGTGTGAGAGTGACGCAAGCGACTCCGACAATGACAAAGAGTGCAAACACAATGCCAACGTTTGTCTCATGGCAACCGATGAGGTACTTGATGATCTCTCCATAAATACTCTTACTTATGATGATTTGGAGAAAGCTATCCTTGAATTGGATGAAGAGCACAAAGGTGTTAGGAATAAATATAAGAAATCTCTAAAAGAGATTGATGCTCTTCAACTAGAAGTAGAAAGACTCTCAAGCATCATTATTGATGTAAAGGAAAAATCTCCTGCTTCTGACACGGATGAAATAGAGTCTTTGCGACTCAAGTTTCAAGAATCTCTTGACACCATCAAGAAAAAGGATGATGAGATTCAATCCATGAGAAGCTCTTATGAATTTGCTATGCACAAAGTTCAAGATGCTAATAGGAGAGAATATGACACTTCTATTAAGTATAATGATCTTTTTATACAGAGTAAGAAATTAGGTAATAAGAATACTACTCACATGCATGCTCTAAGACACCTCCACACTCATCACAATGCTAGGCATACTTCTTACATGAACACTACACACAAATCCTTTTCTAACACAAGGAAAGGACCTTTTGTTAAGAAAGACACTTCGCATCATGCTTTTTATTATCATCATCATAATACTAATGCTAGAGCTCCTCGTACTAGAGATTCACATATGCATGATTCTCACATATCTTTTTCTAAATCCTCTATGATTTGCAATTACTGTGGCTTGCCTGGACATACGACCAATTATTGTCATACAAGGAAACTTGTTGACAAGAAAGTTTTTATGTGGGTTCCTAAGACTAACACTCAAGGACCCATAAGATCATGGGTACCAAAATGTTCATATTCAACTTATGTTGTAGGTGAAGAGTCATTCTCATGCTAGAAGCAAGTGGATTCTCAATAGCGGTTGTTCACGGCACATGACCGGGGATGCTTCATTATTTACAACGCTGTCGATGAAGAAGAAAGGACACGTCTCTTTTGGTAACAATCTTAAAGGTCACATTATAGGGAATGGTAATATAGGTTCCCCTCCTTATCCTTGTATTAAGAATGTGTGTCTTGTTACTAATCTTAAACACAATCTTCTTAGTATTAGTCATCTTACCGATAATGGTTATGATATCAAGTTTGTTAAGCTCAAATGCTTCATTACCGATAGCTCTAATGGATCTATTGTTTATGAAGGCATTAGAGAAAACAATATCTATGTTTTATATCTTGTTGAAGACACTAACAATGACAGGTGCTTAGTTGCTAAAAACGATGAGAGTTGGCTTTGGCACATGAGGCTCGGACACGCCAACATGGATACCATCTCTCGTCTTGCTACCAAGAAGCTCGTAAGAGGACTCCCAAGTATCCCGTTCAAAAAGGATATGGTGTGTGAAGAATGCGAGAAAAGTAAGTTAATAAAGTCATCCTTCAAATCAATCAACTCTGTGAGTACTTCTAGACCTCTTCAACTTATCCATATGGATCTTTTTGGTCCTAGTAGAGTTGCTAGCCTTGGAGGCAAGCTTTATGCTTTTGTTTCAGTTGATGATTTTTCGAGATTTACTTGGGTTATTTTTCTTGCTTGCAAAAGTGATACTTTTCGTGAATTTGTTGCCTTTTGTAAATGTGTTCAAAATGAGAAAGGTTTTTCTATTAATAAAATTAGAAGTGATCATGGAAGAGAATTTGACAATGCCGATTTCAAAAGATTTTGTGAAAAGAATGGTTTTGGACATGATTTTGCTTGTCCATGAACTCCTCAACAAAATGGTGTTGTGGAGAGAAAGAATAGAACCCTTGGCGATATGGCCCGGGTTATGTTAAACCAATATAAGCTCCCCCAATATTTTTGGGCGGAAGCCGTTAATACAGCATGTCATGTTATAAATAGGGTCTTGATTAGACCTATTTCTAAGAAGACTCCTTATGAGCTTTGGTTTGACAAAATTTCCTCTATTGAATATTTTAAATTTTTTGGTTGTAATTGTTTTATTTTGAATACCAAGGATAACCTAGGCAAGTTTGAAGAAAAAGCCTATGAAGGAATATTCCTTGGATACTCTACTCATAGTAAAGGTTTTTGTGTTTTTAATAAAAGAAGTCTTATTCTCGAAGAGTCAATCAATGTCTCTTTTAATGAACTTAACTCTTTTATATTCTCTTCTTCCGAGGATATTGATGACATCTTGTTTGGGTTGGAGAACTCCTCTATTGAAGATCGTCCTTCTTCATCTAACAATGAAGTTGTGACTCCATCAAAAGAGTCTCCTCCTCTCGAGCCTCCTCAAAAGGATCTCCCAAAAGAATGGAGATTTGTCACCAATCATCCTAAGGAGCTTATCATTGGGGATCCTTCCTCCAGTGTTAGCACTAGATCTGCCACTCGTGATCTTTGTGCAAACGTGGCTTTTATCTCTCAAATAGAGCCTAAAAATGTTAATGATGCTTTTCGTGATAAATTTTGGATGATAGCAATGCAAGAGGAGTTAAATCAATTTGAGCGAAACAAGGTTTGGGAACTTGTCCCAAAACCTAGCAATCACCCCATCATTGGAACAAAATGGGTGTTTCGCAACAAACTTAATGAAGATGGGTTAGTGACTCGTAACAAGGCCCGATTGGTTGCTCAAGGCTATAACCAAGAGGAAGGCATTGACTACGAAGAAACCTATGCTCCGGTTGCACGTCTTGAATCCATTCGTATGCTTTGTGCTTTTGCTTGTTTTAATGACTTTAAGCTCTTTCAAATGGATGTTAAGAGTGCTTTTCTTAACGGTATTATTAAGGAGGAAGTTTATGTTAAACAACCTCCCGGCTTTGAAGATTTTCAATTTCCTAACCACGTATTCAAACTCCACAAAGCCCTTTATGGCCTCAAACAAGCTCCACGTGCTTGGTATGAGCGCCTTAGCTCCTTTCTTGTTTCTCACAATTTTTCAAAGGGGAAAGTCGACACAACACTCTTTATCAAATCCCATAATGGCACTCTCTTATTGGTTCAAATTTATGTCGATGACATTATTTTTGGTTCTACTAACATAACACTTTGTGTAGAATTTACTAAAGTTATGCAGGAAGAATTTGAAATGAGTATGATGGGTGAACTTTTTTTCTTTTTGGGGTTACAAATCAAACAAGGACCCAAAGGAACCTTCATCAATCAAGCAAAATATACAAAGGACCTCCTCAAGCGTTTCGAACTCGACTCATCCAAATCAATGAGGACTCCTATGGCCACAACGACAAAGCTTGACAATGATAAAGATGGCACATCAGTCGACATTTGTAAGTATAGAGGTATGATCGGTAGTTTACTTTATTTAATGGCTAGCTGTCCTGATATCATGTTTAGTGTTTGCTTGTGTGCACGATATCAAGCCAATCCAAAGGAATCACATTTGTGTGCCGTTAAGCGCATTTTTCGTTATCTCAAAGGCTCCATTAACATGGGCCTTTGGTATCCGAAATCTTCATCCTTTGAGCTTCACGACTTTTTGGATGCGAATTTTGCCGGATGCAAGATTGACCGAAAAAGCACTAGTGGCACAAGTCAATTCCTCGAGAAGTCTTTGGTATCGTGGTTTAGTAAGAAACAAAATTCTGTTGCTCTTTCAACCACTGAGGCCGAGTATATTGCGGCTGGTTGCTGTTGTGCACAAATTCTTTGGATATCACAAACACTTTTAGATTATGGCATTTCTCATTCTTGCACCCCTATTAAATGTGATAACACTAGCTCAATCAATCTCACGAAAAATCCGATTTGTCACTCACGCACGAAGCACATTGAAATTAGACACCATTTTCTTCGTGACCATCAACAAAAGGGAGATATTCATCATGAATTTATTGATACTACTTATCAGCTAGCCGATATTTTCACCAAACCGCTCCCGGAAGATCGTTTCACCTTCCTTTGCCAAGAATTAGGTATTTTATCCTTTCAGCCATAATTCTTCTTGGCCGGCACACCGACGGTATACAGCGGTATACCGACGGCATGCCATTTTTCGACTCAGAATTTGGTTCTGTCTCGAAACTCGGCATACCATCGGTATACGTCGGCATACCGACGGTATACCGGATCGCGGCGGACAGCCTTTCTAATCCAGATCCGGGCCCACCTTTCTTCCTTTCTCTCCTTATTCCTCTCAACCCTCATTTAATTCCTTCACATCCATCACATCCCTATTAATTACCCTCTCATCTTTCCAAATTCATAACTTCCTATCACTTTAATTACCCATCTCTTCACATCCCCTATTCACTCCTCTTTTTACTCCCCTTTCATCATTTCCAACCCTCTAACCCTTCATATCCCCCATTACTTCCCTCTACAACCGTTCCCCAACCCACCCTCCCATTTCAAACTCTAACCTTTCATCTCCCTCCTTCTCTATTAAAATCCTATTTCTTTTATTTCTTCTCCCTACTCATCTCATCCTTACCTAAACCCTATCTTCCTCCTCCAACCGTCCTCCATGGCCAATCCGAAGCGTCCCCGCTCCTCCTCCACCTTCTTCAACCCTTTCACTCTGGTGGCTCTCCCTCACGGGTATGATCAGCAGGTCTTTACCTCATCCTTGGCGGGTGAGACATGGTTCCAACACTTCGTTCATCATAATGTCTTCAAGGGCCGAGCAATCAATTGGAATCTCTTTCCCGGCCATGTCTCTCTATTTGACGAGGTTGGACTCTCTTGCCTCCTTCGACGTCAGATTCCCATCTACCCCGCCGTCGTCCGTCTTTTCTACTGCAACTTGGTCCCGGACAACGAGCACGGCGCCATTCAGTCAATGGTCAATGATCGCCATTTCCGTCTCACGTCTCGGGACATCGGCAACATCTTCGGCATCCCGGACAGAGGGGAAGCTTTGCCGTCCTTGGCTGCTCTTCACTCCTCGGCGGTGTCCCCCTTCGACCAGTTCTGCCACATCATCTGCAAGGGCCCCAACCCTCCTGCTATTCCGGTCCTTTTCGTACAGCTGGAGCCGTTTTACTACGAGCTCCATAGGATTGTGTGTCACACACTCTTTCCTAAGGGCGGGAACTACGACACCATTACCGGCGATGCTCTGGTGTGCATGTATTACCTTTATACAAGGAAGTCCTTCTCCTTCCCGAAGACTCTCCTTCTTCTCTTCAGGCGTGTCATGCCAGCGGAAAAGCAGAACCTTTACTACAGCTCCCTCATCACTCTCATTCTAGAAGCCAAGCAAGTTGATCTCTCCCTTTGCTCCTCGGATGGCGTCCCTTCCTATCTCGCTGTTTCCCACTCCGCTAGTGGTGCCTCCACTTCGCGTGCTTCCTCTTCCCAAGAGCCACCAGCTTCCACTTCTGCTGCTCCCGCATCTACTCCTCCTGCCTCCGGCCGCTACATGTCGCTGACTCAGCAGCACTTCAACATGCGCATGGCCCAGGCAGAGGAACAGATGAGGGCTCATACTCGTGGCCTTGGCAATCTGATTCAATCCTGCTTCCATGACCAAGCATATTTTATCCAGCACACTATTCAGGACCGGGACATGTTTTTGGATCTGAATCTCCAAGATCCAATGTACCAGGCTCCGTGCTTTTTCGATCCTAATGCCTATGGGTTCATGTACCCGGACGGCATTGATCCTTACGGCACCTTTCAACAAGCTCAGGACGGTGGGGATGATCCGGCGAATGATTAGGGGTGGCTGCCTTTTGGATGATGGTCTCGAATAATGCGTGTGTTAGTTATATGTGTTTATTTTTATGTTTTGTCTTTTGCGGTCCTTCGGGGACCTATGTGTGGTTGGTTCTAGTACTTTGCAGTCCTGCGGGGACTTGGTTCATTTATGCGTAGTTGTTCTCATACTCATGTTTCGTTGTTGCTTAGTCCTTTTCTGTTTATATCCTAGTTTTCTTTATGCATGTATATTGTTAGATTGACATGTTTGATGTATCTTATTAGTCCCCTGAGGACCTGGTGATTTCTTCAGGTGTGCACTTTTATGACTTTTTGCAGGTACTCTAGCCAAGATCGTAGTATTCCCTTTTCTATCGAGGAGGATTGCTCTTGCATCGTCCTTTGTTACTTTTACAAATTCTTTCCTTTATATGTATTTTTTCTCATTTCAAAATGGTTGGTAGTGGATTTGTCTCCGTCCAACGACTTATAAAATAACAATTCTGTTGGCACATTTTATTTTGATTATTAACAGCATCTTCGTAGTTTAGTTTTCTGTGTCTTCAGATTCAAATATTCTCAGAAGCTCTACTAGATAGAGTCCTTCCGTTCAAGTGCTACCATCCTTTACATCGAAGACTGAAGCAGTTACCGGCGCTCCTTGCATAAGACGGCATCCTCCTGCTTAGAGTCTTCGTGTCTGTACAAAATCTAGGTATATCTGTAAACACCTAAGGACGGATGACAAGTAAAAGAACAAGTCAAAAATCAATTACTTACAGAGCGGCATACCGGCGGCATGCTTCGGCATACCGGCGGTATACCATTTTTATAGACCCAAAAGTTGTTGTGACAAATTGTCGGCATACCGACGGCATGCTCTGGCATACCGGCGTTTTAGTGACCCAAAAGTTGCTGTGACAAATTGTCGGCATACCGACGGCATGCTCCGGCATATCGACGGTATACCATTTTTAGCAACCCAAAACTTGCTGTGTCAAAATGTCGGTATACCGACGGTATGCCACGGCATACCGACGGTATACCGAGTTTCATAAAATTGATTTTTGAATTGCTCTGACTAGCATTAATGGCCGCATTTAATGCTCTCAAACGGTCATTAATATGACTGTTACTATTTGACTAATATACCGACGGTATGTCGCTACATACCGACGGCATGTCGGTCTGGCTGTATCCAGAGCATTAAATGCCACCCACTCTTGGTTTCGCTATAAATAAAAGCTCTCTCTCTCTCTCTCTTGAGGCTTTCACCAACTCTTGCCATAAATTTTCCAACAACCAAGAGCTCCACCATTAATACTTTTCCAAGCTTTTAATTGTCATCCTCTCCCAAAGTGATAGAGTATTTAAGAGTTGTAAATTTCGATCTTCACGTGTTAGAAGATCAACAAGTTTCTCTTCGTATTTGTTTGAAGTTGGCGAGCCTTCGTAAGAAAACTCTTGTATTGAAGTTGGCGAGTCTTCGGATCCAAACTCGTGTTGAAGTTGGCGAGTTCTTCGGATCCAAACTCGTGTGTACTATTTGATTAAATAGTGGATTTAAGCCGGAGAGAGTTCCGGGATTGGATTGCCTCAAGCGAGGATACCAGGATACATCTTGTGTTTGATCTTCTCACTCTTTACTTTTATTTGTCATATATTGCTTCTGTTGCACTAGTTATTTTTTATTTCCCTATTCACCCCCCCCCCCCTCTAGGGTTCTACAAATTCAAGGTTGATTTATGATATCATTATTCTTTTATTTGTGGATGAGATTAGTTGTCATGGTTATACTGCATTTTGCAGCTTACGTATATTTATTATATGGCTAATATGTCTACGTACCTAGTCTTACATATTTCGGGACTAGGGCGTGACGGGTATAAGGGATGAAAGTGGTCGAGATTGAGAATTTTGTCAGGTGGAGAAAATCTATGTGCGCGTGAGAAACTGGGATATAGCTCTCAATTTTTTATATTCAAATGTAAAAATTGCACAGAAAATGAGAGGGGCACATGTTTACATGAGGAAAAAGTATTTGGGAGATATTAGGATTTGTTTGGTGGGATTTGGGGGAGATTTCATAATTAAATCAAAGAAACAAATAGATATGTCTAAATGAATTTAAATAAAAATTCATATTAGGAAAGTTGTTATGGAGTTGATTTAAAAATAGATCTAATTAATGTGGCTGCACGTTGACTCATAAAAATTAGTACAAAATATGTCTAATAGGTTATGGTACCCTAGAATAGGCTCTACGAACTCTACTTGGACTAGTTTTGGGTCAGTAGAATTATTTGGATCGATTTGAGTCCAATAAGTCTATAGTTGAGCCTTGTGTGCCTGTAACTACCACTTCTCTAAAATAAGGGTATTTTTGAACTTTTTGTGAATTTGATTATTATTTAATTAAATAATTTGTGTTAGTGATATAATTTGGTAAAACCTTATAACCATATTGATTAGATGATTAGACATGACCAAGGGAGACGTGGTTAGTGGGATTAGACAACCTTAAATTCATTCCAATTAGTTAGTTAAGCCTCTAATCTAATATGAAACCATTTAGAATTGATTTGACTAAACCACTAAGTTGGAAGGAGGAGCATTTTTCCTTGAAACCTTGTCATGACAACTAGAAGGGCTATTTAGACTTTTTCATGAACCAACCCTAGCCATAATGTGGCCGGCCCACATAGCCCCTTGCCTATTAATAACACCACTTCATCCCCTTCCTCCATACATTCCATTTCTAACCCTAAAGTATGTGTTCTTCCCCAAATTTCTCCCTACTCCCAAATTGCCTCCAAATTCTCCCAAATCAATTGTAAACTCTTTCCCTTGAAGAGAGGAAGCCTCTATTGACTGGCTTGGGAGCATTTGGAGCAATTTGGCCATTGGAGCTTGGTGGAGATTAAATCTAAGATTTGTTCCTTGAGAATCCATCTCTTAAGTGGTAAGAGCCCTTTAAACTCTCTAATATCTTTTCACTAGTGTAGATACATTCATTTAGGGTCCCCCTTTGTATTAGGATTGCCTTGGGTCATTTTTGAATCCATTTGAGGTGCGTATCACGGGCGTATCGCACCGTATCGAATTCGCACATCAAGTGTTTGGTGAAATGACTCTTAGGACTTTTGATACTTAAATTTCATTTTTAATTAGGTTTCTATATTGGTTATATTATGTGTTAGCAAGGTAGATTTAACTTGTGATATGGGATTGGTAGATCAATAGGGCTATGGGGACTTGATATATACTGTTTTGCTCACTGTTTTTATTCAATATACTGCGCAGTCATTTGGATATGGGTGTGTGTCCGTTGTCTTGTTGTCCTAACATCCAAGTTGGTGTTTCCTACTATCCACTGCATGCCTAATGCTCAGATCCTGGACATTTGGTTCAGTCGAGCCCTATTTAGCATCTGTCATATTTTCTATACTGTTCAGCTTCCCCATCCTTCATTAAAGTGTATACTTGTATCTCCTTGAAACATTGCAGTCCATATTGCAGGTAATGATCTTTCACTTTGAATACATCATTGTTCATATGTAATATCCAGTTGATAACTGTCCTATTCCAAACCTTCATGTTCAGTCGAGCCATTAATTTACATCTGTCCACCTCCCTTTTAATATGTTGTAATGACTACATATGAGTCCTATATAGTGGAGTATCAGATGTTTATTGCATTGTCCTGCATTCTTTTGGTGTTCAGTTAGCTAATGTACCATTATAACATTACATTAGTCCACCCCACATGTATTAGTTCCATTGTATAGTCCCACGCTTACCTATATTGATCCAGTCCCAACATTCACCATGGCAGGCCATTGTTCATATCCTTGTCATGTTTGTTCAGTCCTTTGTTTTAGAATATCAATCCATTTCCATGTTTGATCTCAGTCCATACTTGAATGCATTAGTAAATAGGATGTTATGTAATTCATTCATTAGTTTTAGTTCACCTTTATCTATTTGCTATCAGTCAACATCCAAATGATTCATTTTCCCTTGTGTATCTAAATTCCTATTCATGTATCAGTCTAGATTTTGTATCTGTTTCCTTCTATTTTGTTCACTCTTCAATCACTATATCAGTTACTTTTAAATAGAGAAGTCTACCTACTGGGTCAGTCCCCCTCTCCTCATAATTGATCCCAGACCCATGATCATAGAGTATCAGTCATTGGTGCATTTAGTTTGATCCTTGACATACATCCAAATTGCTCTTTCCATTGCATAAGCTTGTCCTTCACTGCATTTGACTACTGTTGAGCCCTTTAGTTATCTGTCCTACTCATTAGTTGGTTCAGTCAGTGAGGGGGGCTCGAGCAACTTGGTTCAGACCTTGCATAGCTCTGTCAAGTATATAGGTGTTCTATCTATTTTGATTTTAGGTGAAGCCTTCATTCACATATTGTCCAGTTCACATATGGATTTGTGAATGCATTAGTGATTCACCGACCCATCCTTAGACCACACCATTGTTTTGTCCCCTACAAATCCTAGGTTCAGACTACGATTATCAGATATGTGGTTATGTCATATTCTGACTTTTCTTTAGAATATAAGTATCAAACCTTGCATATGTCCTGCCTACAATTGATTCATTATGTATCTGTCTATCTTATTTTGCTCTTCACTGCAGAATTGCCCTGCCCTTGAACTTGAGGTCAGACCCAAATGAATTGTCCTGCATCCTCTAAAGGATGTACATATATATATAAATTTAGACTTGAGTTTTTTTGACCCCTGCATATAGAGTATCCATGTGCCTTGCCTATGGGTTGCGTATCAGACCTTTGTTTGTATAGGATCAGTCGAGTAGGAAGTAATTCAACCTCTAACTTCCCTTCTCTAGTTTGATTTATATGTATATCAAATTCAAGTGAGGAGTTTGACCCACTATTGCATATCTAGGCACAGAACATTGATGTTCAGTTAGGAACATTTGGCTTCATTCCATGAACTTCCTTTGCATCAGATGTATCAACTTATACCTATTGTTATGCACGTGTGCAGTCATTTAAACATGTGTGTCATATCCTCATATCATCATGACATATCCATATTCTACTATCCTACATCAGGGAACATATCAACCTATATAATTCAGTCAATATCAGTTGGGTACTTGATCTATGATCTATCTATATATGTCCATAAGTTTACCTACTACCCATTACCTATCTGTTATGTCCCCTTTTGCCCATACACTCATGTTCAGTCCATGTAAGTCCTAATTCATATAGTGTCCAGTCCCTTATACTTAGTGTTAGTCCTATCTAGGATATACATTATATTAGCTATATATATAACACTTTATACCAGTTGTATGAAGGGAAGGGTAGGAGTTGGTGTATCAATACATGTAAGGGGAGGAGTTCCTGTGTTTGAATGGCAACATGTGTTGCCTCCCTATAGCAGCATGTGGTGTGAGTAAGGGTTAGGTTTAGAGGAGTAGCAGCAGTGTGCCACTGCCCTGCAGACAGATGGCAGTGTCAACTGGCTTGTGTAACACTAAGTGGTTGTGTCTTGAGGCATGTAGGTGATGGGTTGTTTGTAAATGTCTTTAGAGGTTGTGGATGTAACTTTTATATAGGAAATAGGGTGGTTAAATGCATTAGAGGAAAGAGGATTAAGTATCTGTCCTAGAGGTAGGACAGTGGAAAGGGCCAATAGGCCCTTGTCCTCATCAGCAGCAAGGCAGTGCTCTTATGGGCTGCCTTTGTGTGTGTGGGTATTAGGAGTGGGGTTAGAAATAGGAAGAGTGCTCTGTGGCAGTACATTAGTAATGGATGTGTGTGTGTGTCAGGTTAGGAAAGAGAGCTTAGTGTCCAATATGAGGAGTAGTGGTAAGAAATGAGTATGAAGAAGGAGCAGGATACATGGGTAGTGTAGATAGATTTTGAGTTTGCATGACTATGTGTGATTCATTACTCTTATATTCGTGAGAGAGGAAGCCCCTCATCAACAATAAGAATGGGTGAACAGGTAGAAATGTAGTGAGTGAGGCTTGAGTGTCCTTGAGGGAGTGTTTAGAGTAATGTATTAAGTAAGATAGAGGGTTTGGTCAAGGTATTGAGGGTACCTGGTATTTTGTGAAATTAGAGTAATGTAATTTATGGCCAATATATTATAGGTATTATGTAAGTTAAGATACTATATATATAATATACTAGTAATAGCTATTTGATTAGCCTTAACTAGAGGTTGCCTAATTATACAAAGTTTGACCAATAATTGACCATTGGACTAGGATTGACCAATTTTGACTCACTGACCTAGACATGGCCTAGCAGCATGCATTTAACTCTATTGTTTAATCTAGAACATTATGTAACCTATAATTCTCATAATAGATCTCTGTGACTCCAGTTCGGGCACCGATACACATCTATTGCTCAGGATATCAGGCGAGTATATCTCTGTTAGTTTTCATTCATGATAGTATATATTTCATGTTCTAGACTACTTACGTGATGCTGACACATTGTTAACACGGACCAGTACTATATGGATCTTTTCATGAGATGTTATCCCCTTAATGGGTGCATCGGGTATTTCATGTTCATGTACTTTACCATGTACATCGAGTACTCCTTGTATTCGTATTATAATCATGTACACTCATGTGCTCTCATGTGCTCTATGTACTCTCATGTGCTCTCATGTACACTCATGTACACTCATGTACTCTCATGTGCTCACATGTGATTTATGTATAACTAACAATCATATACGTGACGTAATGTGATCTGATCCTTGTGTATTGATTGGGTAGGGGGAGTAGAAGTGGTTATGTGATTAAACCCCTCTAGTGTACTCATGTATATGTCTATTATACCCTCATATATAATGGAGTTACCATAGATTACTCATGTGCAACCTAAACCAATCACATAACCATCTTGTGCACTGAAACACTAATATTTATTATAGTTCATAGATCTCTTTTATTTTATGTACTCAGTTTACTTATCCATATCTCATATATTCATGTACTTTTTTACAGCACGTCATATTTTATTCTATTGCTAGTTCTATATTTTCTACCATGCATTGGAACTGCTTTCAGATGTATTCGCTCCAATCTTGACTATATGTTGACAAAATTTTACAAAGAACTTGGAGGATTACTTGGATCGCCAGGAGGATCCAGCTAGCCTAGAGGAGACTCTAGTAAATAGATTGCTAGGATATTGCCTGAATGAGTTTCAGTTATCTTTTATGAGTTTTTTTGAAGGAAATCCACTTTATAACAGTATCAGGTGCAAAATGCCGAAGCTTTACAAAAGAGCGCGACTCGCACAAACAGAAAGAAAAAAATCTAGACCGGACCATACCAGAAACAGGTTAATGCAACTTCTCCCAAAAATTGCTCGAGGAGTGAGAGCAGCGAGAGCTGACTTTGCTGATTTGTCTGAGAATCTCTCGAAAAAGCTGAGAGGGACTGAGTTGGCGCCCTTCATATCTGTGCTTGTTCCTATTCTTCTATAAAACCCAAATGCAGGCGGCTGCGACGATCTGGTGCCCGTGAGAAATGCTCCAGTAGGCGAGGAGATCGTTGAAGCCCCCAGCGAGTTGGTGTCACGACCCGCACCCACTGTTAGGGTACGAGAACGTAACAACGCCCAGTCTACGCCACAGTGCGGGGTAGAACGCTGTCCTAGGTCACAACATCTAACAATATAATGCTAAGCAGTTTATACTCTCCGAATGGGGGTGACATAGCAGATACAGTCTCAATCACGTCTAAGGTAGAGCATGATAAGGATAAAATAAAATCCAAAAGAGATACAGCAGAGAGAAATCTAAGTGTCTAAAATACACAAACCTAGAATACATCTCAAATCTCAAAATACAGTAATCCTTAAAGTAAATACAACTCCAGACAATAGGAAAATATCTAAACAACCTCTAAAGTGTCTCCTCTAGGCTAGCAGGCAACCTCCAGGCTATCTGTAAAATTTATCAACAGGTCCAGTCAGGACAGGAGCGAGTACAGTACATCTCAGCAGTTCATAGCAGGTTAGAAATATAATCATGCAGTAAAGTAAGATACAAGTACTGAAAGAAATGCTGTATGTAAACAGAGAGAGAGCTGTAATAGAAATATCTACTATAAATAGAGACTAACAGTGGCTAGTGAGTCAGAGTACAATATAGACATGTAAATGGCATAGGAGATTTGATAAGACACTATGGAAGAGATTCTGGTAAGATACTACCTGGGTATTATTCACATGTCTACTTCTACCCCCGTACCCCCAATCAGTACACAAGGATCCAAACAGGTTATATTATGATTCTATGTAATAGCCCCCGAAGGGTGGTAAGCTCCCGAAGGGTGGTACATAGTAGTCCCAAGAATGGGATTCTAGGAGATTCTAGGATACCCAGTAAATGGGATAAGAGATTCTAGGAGACTCTGTGATCATAAGAGTATATGTCACAAGTGATCAAAGAATCAGTGAAGCATAGTGATACCTCATGTAAGTGAAACGTACAGAACATGTAGCACCCGATGCTCCCTAAGGATAACATCTCAAGAAGGGATCCATATTGTACCAATCCGTGTGACCAACGTGACAGTAACAAGTAAAGTAATTTAATGCAGAAATAATTCTAAGCAGGATATGAAATTATCAGAGAATGTACTCGCCTGGTGTCTGAATGTCCAAAGTAAATATAATGTCCGAGGAGAGGTGTCTGGCTCCTAATCAGAACAGCACAAGTCACAACAAGTCTAAAATGGCAATATGAAGTTCTATTATGTATTCTACATGATTCTAGGTCAATCTAGACCAAAGTCAACTCTTGGTCAACTTGGTCAACCCTGAAAGTCAAACCTAGGTCAACTATGGTCAAACTAGGTCTAACAAGTCTAAATTAGGTCAAACAAGTTATTCTAGGTCTAAACAAACTAAGTATATGCAAATCAAGTATCCAAGAAAGCTACTAACTCATAGCCTAAGTCACTTGCTAAACCAAGCACAAAACTAAACCATAAGCTAATAAGACACACAAACTTAGTATATAATGTTATATATATTATTTACATTCACATATTCATACATAGATATCTAGGAAAGCTATATATATAGGCATACATATATATATAGAGAGAGAATGAGAGGTAAAAGAGTAAGTGAGTATGTGTGTTTTGGCATGTGTGTGAAAGGATATGTGTTAATGTTCTAAAATTTAGTGATAGGTAGGTGCATGTGACATGGGATACATGATGTCAAAGGGTGTATGAATGCATGTGTGTAAATGGTTATAGGTTAACTCAGTTTATAGAAATACATACATACATACTTACCTTGTATACATGCATAATACATATCATGTATATTGCATTTACATGATACATACATATATACTTGTATTATATTATACTTACATTCATGCATATTAGATACTTGTATTTATATTAACATATTGCAAACATTCATTTCATTCATGCATCTATGCATTACCTACATGTTTTATACATATGCATATATTGTATATTCATATCATTTCATACATTAACATAGAGACATACAAACATGCACACATCATATATTTCATACCTTGCATTACCTTACATATCATGTTATATATTATCATTCATTCCTTTCATATATTACATTATCTTCAAGTTGAATACATCATATATGAATAAAATATATTATCTTGCATGCTTGCATTCATATATTACATTCTATATTACCTATATACATGTTTTTCTCCATTCATTCATGCTTGCATTATATACTCTACATTACTATACATGTTATCATATATATTGCATTATAATATTTATACATTATGCATTCATATCTATCATTACATATATATATTGCATTCATATCTAGCATTTATTATATACTTTCATGCATACATTGTATATCATTCTTTTATTCATGCATTGCTTATATGCATTATATTAATTGCATTCCTACATACTTGCATTCAACCATATATATACATTAATGTAAAGAGAAATATATCATATATATTCATTTCATTCATCTAACATGTCATGCATTACATACTCTATATTCATTTAATATCCATACTACATAGGCTCATAGGTTACACAAAATACATATATCGTATAGTCACTCTTCTACTTAAAATTAATATTGTACCAATTGGGCATTCATTAAATTCTAGGATTAAAGTATGTTATATATCTTTGTGTTAGCTTTCCGAAACTTTAAACGGATCGCATTTTCGTGTCCGGAAGCTCCCGGAATCGCAAAAACACCGAAATGCGTTCGTCTTTCGTACAACTGACACTCAAATAATTTTACAGAAAGTTTCACAACGAATTTGGCTTATTAAAATATATATTGGAAAGCTATCTTCGATACGCTTCTTTTAAAAAAACGGAAGGTTATTTGGAGTTATGAGCTAAAAGTTATGGTATTTCTAAGTTACTCTAGCTACTAAAAACGTGGATAAAAATTATGACAAATTTAGGTAGTTTGAGACAAAAGAAACACAAGTATATAACATAATATATCAAGAACTCACTCTCTACACTATATATATATATATATGAGACACTATAGAACACATCTCCAATACAAAAATATGAGATTAAACATGTAATAATTCATTCATACATAACAACAATACATAGTGTGTCCAAATTTGGGGTTTTCCCACATGGACACAACCACAACACAAAGGACACTCCTATGACCTTCAAATGGACACGAAATGAACACAAATGGAGATACAACCATGGGGATCATTCCTATGGTTCAAAATATTTCTATATGCATGTAGGGATGGATTAGAGGAGAGATTATACCTTCCGGGAGAGAGATTCAAAGGAAAAGCCTTCCGATACGGCACCGACACGTAGAGATTCCAAAAGGACACGAACGAGCTCCGAATCCTCCCAAACTTGGCTAGCACCCTTTAACCATGGAGTAGAAGAGAAATAAAGAAGATTTGGTGGAAGAAGGGGTTGATTTGGAGATGAAATCAATGGAGGTTCATCTCTAAATTAATTTGGGGAAGAACAAGAGAGAGAAAGTGGATGAAAACAAATGAATGAAGGAGTAACTCACTCCTTATCCCCACATAAGTGGCTGCCCAAAAAGGGTGAGGTGTCCCCTATTTGAATGTCCAAAATGCCCTCCACTAATCTATTTGATTTAAATTAGGAATGGGTTAAAGGTTGAGGTCAATTTAGTCTAGTTTTAAGTCTCTAATTAAACTAAACCTATCCGTAAAAATTAGTCTAACTAATAACTAAAATTAATATCATGTGGACTAAAATTAATATCATATGGGCCATGTCTAACTAGTGTGTGGGTTCCACTAGAGTCAAACTACCCCCCCCCCCGGGTCCCCGTTTTAAGTCGGATTGAGTTAAAATTCGAACCGACTCAAATAACCCCAAAACAATATCATAAATAATAAAATAAATTTCAACTCCAAAATAATATCATAAATAATAAAATAAATTTCAAAATATTCAAAAATGTAAAATGACAAAAATACCCCTGTTTCTGAAAACTGGAGGTGACAAATCTATCCACCTTAAAAAAATTTCGTCCTCGAAATTAAAACAAAGCAATCACAGGAAACACATGAAGAAAACAATCTCATTCAAATACTTTTCAAAAAAAAATCAGCAATAAAAAAATCTCTTTGAGGCACATCAAACATTTGTAAATAAAAACTGATACGTGTCCGCTACGGACACAAAACCATCACAAAATCACACATATCAAAGGCCAAAATCAACAATCACCAATGCAAAAATATTAAAATAATTCAAAGAGGTCAAATGCAAAATATTCTTAGGCTGGAAATGACATTAAAATATCCTAATCACATGGTTAGGCTTTAGGTCAAACAGTCTCTAGGGTTTCACTAGCAAAACATCAAAATCACAAGTCAATTTTAAATAGTTTTAAAATAATTTAAAAATTACCAAAAATCATATCATGATTTAAATGTCAAATCAATAAATGATTAAAATTACAAAATTTCAAAATTACCCTCATTTTAGAAAACTGGGTGTTACAAGTCTACACACCTTAGAAAAATTTCGTCCTCGAAATTAAAATGTTCATACTCCTTCTAGGTCAAACCCCCCACAATCAAAGTCTCAGAACTTAAACAATCATACGATTTAAAAGGATGACATACAGGGTCATGGCATACGGTGGTAGTGAAAGTCTCATCTAGGTATATAGTCATGCTAAATCAAAACGGTCATAGGGTATCAAAATACACAAGCAATCTAGGGTGCTAAACTAGAAAAGATACAGAAATAACAATCATCCAGACTGTAAGGCAGTCTACCATCCTATATAAAAACTGGTACTTATCAAAATAAAATAAAGTTAACTACCATTTATCTAATAAGGGGTACTATTCAAGAAAATCAAAATCAAAAGTTAAAGAATGAAAGCCAATTGCATGGAAATCCAATCACAATATATTTATATATATAGCGTTAGAGAGAAAAAAGCTAGCATTATGTACAAGTTATGTAGTTCGTGTGTGTATGGGTGTATGTGGACATGTTCATATGGTTAGATAGTAGGCATGTGTGTATGTGAAATATACATGAAATTGTACATGAGGACTTGGGTTCAAACAATAGCTATCCAGTTACACTACTCATGGCATATTGGTTAAACAATCTACAATACGCAACTTATTTACTCATAACATGCATGTCTAACCATATACATATATATATATAAAGAGGTAGAGATTTAGTCATGTATCTATATACATTATAACATGTCTGCCTAAGCTCTATAGTATCTATATAGATATATGAACATAACATAGAGGGGAAAGAGTTAGGTTACATGGCAGTGTATACTAAGTTAGGGTGGGTGTGTCCTTGTACAGGGTATAGCTTAGTATTGAAAGGTTAAATCCAGTTTTAGTTCAGCATTTACATACAAAATCTGAAAATAAGATAACATTTAAAGCAGTGTAATATTAACATGCAGTTTCAGATTTTAGGGGTTTGAAACATCACAACCAACTCAATGCTTCCAATATATCCTAACATGATAGAGAAGAAACCCTAACATACTATCCATATTTAGCTATGCATACAGTTCAATATTACATATTAAATCTGAAATTGAACTAAATATTGGAAATCAATGTGAAAATGTTAACATGTATTCAGTTTTAGGATTTTGGAGAAATTCAACATCAAACCAACCCAATGTTTATCACAACCTAACATGTAAGAATATGAAACCTAACATTATATCCCTACAACAACAATGTACACAGCTCTTAAATATTACATTTAAGAAAAATAAAATAGCAATTTGAACTACACATTGGAATTCAGTATTAAGGGTTAATATGCACAGTCTCAGATTGGACAAATTCAAACACAAAACTCAACCAAATTTTTTGAATTGAAACCCTATGTATAACATACATGTGCAGTGATATAAAAAACTATTATCATGAAATTTATATTTAAATTACGAATTTAGCTGGAGAAAGCAGAGAACCAGAAATATTGGGGTTTTAAAAATTTAACATCAACGACATATTGTATTCAGATAGGTGGAAATCAAAGTGTAGCATGCATACGTGTCAGGAAAGTGTCCACTATATAAATTCATATATATTCTCATGTCCCAATATAAAAATTTAATTCTACGTTAAGACCAACATTTAGATTCCTACCAAGATTATAAAGTAGGTGATTGACGAAATCAAGACAGTTTTATCATTATTACTTAATACGAGAATAATAGCAAGAAGGAAATAACAATGAAATCCGTTCTGCTTATTTGTTTAAAGAAGGAACCATTTTGAAATTCAGAGTTAAAATATCAAATCCAAGAAAGTCTAGCAAAATCATCGCATGTATTAAGAAGAAATTCATGGTAAGAAGTTACACAAGGTTATAAAAACAGCTAAACCTACTCCTAAGTTAAATAATAAGAACTAGACAAAACAAACAAATAATAATTCTTTTTTTTGAATGACTGAAACAAAAGTAGAGAAATATGTTCAAAATATTTAAGGTACAATCTGATAATCATATGCGTCTATCCAAAATCATGGTACTCTAAATCCTCGTCATACTAGTAAGCAAGGCTACGATAATCACAAAGTCCTCGACTTAGACACACATCTCTAGAATCGTGGTATTTAACATTTTGCGGTGCCGCTAGCTTGGCTGCGAAAAAATTAAATTCCCACACCCGAGAAATATATCCAAAATCAGACTATATGTCCTCACCATGCTGGCTAATATGACTATAGAAGACTAGATTCCATAACTTAGATGACCTAGCCCATATAATTTCATCTTGACAAAAATTAAATTAAATCAACAATGGATACCCAAAAATCAAATTTATCAGCGAACATCAAAATTCAAAAATGAACAAAATTCTTCAAATCGTATAAATACAAACTCGGATGCTACAGCTAACATCAAGATTCAAAATTTAACAATCTTCCATCAAAATCATAAATACAAACTCAAATTCAATAATAATACATCAAAATCAAATTCAATAACAGAAAGTAAAGATAAATCAAATCAAGGAAAAACAGTTTTCAAATCGGAGTTAAACAAGATTCTCAAGGGTCGTCCCAGGAATCTCTCAAGGGATCCTAATTGTGATTGAGTATCTTCAAAATATATCCTATTCCTACTGCAAGCTGTAGTGGTACTCTAATTCGAATACCACTACACAAACTCGACCTGCATGGGCCACCACTAAAAACGTGTCACGACCCGCACCCACTGTTAGGGTACGAGAACGTAACAACGCCCAGCCTACGCCGCAGTATCGGCGGGTAGAACGCTGTCCTAGGTCACACATCTAACAATATAATGCTAAGCAGTTTATACTCCCCGAATGGGGGTGACATAGCAGATACAGTCTCAATCACGTCTAAGGTAGAGCATGATAAGGATAGATAAAAATAAAATCCAAATGAGATACAGCAGAGAGAAATCTAAGTGTCTAAAATACACAAACCCAGAAATACATCTCAAATCTCAAAATACAGTAATCCTTAAAGTAAATACAACTCCAGACAATAGGAATAACTATCTAAACAACCTCTAAAGTGTCTATCTAGGCTAGCAGGCAACCTCCAGGCTATCTGTAAAATTTATCAACAGGTCCAGTCAGGACAAGAGCGAGTACAGTACATCTCAACAGTTCATAGCAGGTTAGAAATATAATCATGCAGTAAAGTAAGATACAAGTACTGAAAGAAATGCTGTATGTAAACAGAGAGAGAGTTGTAATAGAAATATTACTATAAATAGAGACTAACAGTGGCTAGTGAGTCAGAGTACAATATAGACATGTAAATGGCATAGGAAATTCTGATAAGACACTATGGAAGAGATTCTGATAAGATACTACTTGGGTATTATTCACATGTCTACTTCTACTCCCCCGTACCCCCAATCAGCACACAAGGATCCAAATAGGTTATGTTATGATTCTATGTAATAGCTCCCGAAGGGTGGTACATAGTAGTCCCAAGAATGGAGATTCTAGGAGATTCTAGGATACCCAGTAAATGGGATAAGAGATTCTAGGAGACTCTGTGATCATAAGAGTATATGTCACAAGTGATCAAAGAATCAGTGAAGCATAGTGATACCTCATGTAAGTGAAACGCACAGAACATGTAGTACCCGATGCTCCCTAAGGATAACATCTTAAGAAGGGATCCATATTGTACCAATCCGTGTGACCAACGTGACAGTAACAAGTAAAGTAATTTAATATAGGAAATAATTCTAAGCAGGATATAAAATGATCAGAGAATGTACTCGCCTGGTGTCTGAATGTCCAAAGTAAATATTATTCGAGGAGAGGTGTCTGGCTCCTAATCAGAACAGCACAAGTCACAACAAGTCCAAATGGCAATATGAAGTTCTATTATGCATTCTACATGATTCTAGGTCAATCTAGACCAAAGTCAACTCTTGGTCAACTTGGTCAACCCTGAAAGTCAAACCTAGGTCAACTATGGTCAAATTATGTCTAACAAGTCTAAATTAGGTCAAACAAGTTTATTCTAGGTTTAAACAAACTAAGTATATGCAAATCAAGTATCCAAGAAAGCTTCTAACTCATAGGCTAAGTCACTTGCTAAACTAAGCACAAAACTAAACCATAAGCTAACAAGGCACACAAACTTAGTCATAATGTAATATATATTATTCACATTCACATTTATACATAGATATATATATAGGAAAGCTACATATATAGGCACATACATATATATAGAGAGAGAAGAGAGGTAAAAGAGTAAGTGAGTATGTGTGTTTGGCATGTGTGTGAAAGGATATGTGTTAATGTTCTAAAATTTAGTGATAGGTAGGTGTATGTGACATGGGATACATGATGTCAAAGGGTGTATGAATGCATGTGTGTAAAAGGTTATAGGTTAACTCAGTTTATAGAAATACATACATACATACTACCTTGTATACATGCATAATACATATCATGTATATTGCATTTACATGATACATACATGTATACTTGTATTATATTATACTTACATTCATACATATTAGATACTTGTATTTATATTAACATATTGCAAACATTCATTTCATTCATGCATCTATGCATTACCTACATGTTTTATACATATGCATCTATTGTATATTCATATCATTTCATACATTAACATAGAGACATACAAACATGCACACATCATATTTTATACCTTGCATTACCTTACATATCATGTTATATATTATCTCATTCCTTTCGTATATTACATTATCAAGTTGAATACATCATATGAATAAAATACATTATCTTACATGCTTGTATTCATATATTACATTCTATATTACCTATATACATGTATTTCCTCCATTCATTCATGCTTGCATTATATACTTACATTACCATACATGTTATCATTATATATTGCCAATATTTATACATTATGCATTCATATCTATCATTACATATATCTTGCATTCATATCTAGCATTCATTATATACTTTCATGCATACATTGTATATCATTTTTTATTCATGCATTGCTTATATGCATTATATTAATTGCATTCCTACATGCTTGCATTCAACCATTATATACATTAATATAAAGAGAAATATATCTATATATCATTTCATTCATCTAACATGTCATGCATTACATACTCTATATTCATTTAATATCCATACTACATAGGCTCATAGGTTACACAAAATACATATATCGTATAGTCACTCTTCTACTTAAAATTAATACTGTACCAATTGGGCATTCATTAAATTAGGATTAAAGTATGTATATCTTTGTGTTAGC
>JANAVB010009196.1:10065565-10100565 GCA_029216955.1 Iris pallida
ATCAAATATTATGTGGTTTAATTACTAATTTGAATGGTTGAATTGTTATTCGAAATTATGTGGTTTTGTTTCTAGTTTGGAATGGTTGAATTGTTATTGCAAATTATGTGGTTTAGTTACTTGCTCGAAATTGTTATTGAAAATTTCGTGGTTTAGTTATTGGTTTGGAATGGTTGAATTATTATGAAAGTGAAATATTATGAAATTGGATATGTGTTGTTTATTGTTTAGTTACCAGTTGAATGTAGTTTTTTTTTTAAATTTAAATAGTCCAATTGTAATGGTTATAACTGTGACAATTAGTGGAGAATAGTAACGAAAAAAAATAATGTAGTCACAGTAAAAACTGTGACAAAACAAACTAACTGTAACATTAATGACTGTGACAAATGGAATATTGGTCACGGTTACAACCGTCACATAAATGGACTTCTATCACGGTTATAACCGTTACCAAAACAACTATTTGTCACGGTTATAACCGTGACCAAAATAAATAACGGTTATTACCGTGACAAATATTAACCACACCCCACTAGTAACGGTTATTACCGTGACAAAAAATAATTGTCACGGTAATAACCGTGGGTAATCGCCTATTATGGTGTAGTGAGTGGTTCATAACGTTCACTCCTATCTGTATCACTTGATACCGTCTACCGTAACTTTGATATTGGGAGCACAACTCTCGCATTTCCCTTCCAACAAATTTCACACTTATGAACTAGACTAGTCAAGCTGCACACATGACATACATGTCCTACACAAAACACCCTTATGTGCTCCATTTCAATTACACCACATGTATGACACATTTTCTCTTAGAATAAATCATAGAGGCCCATTTTTGTTCCATTTGGATTTAACCATGCAATATCGACTCATTTTCTCGAACAAACTAAATACATGTGATCCATACAAGGCACGTCACACCTATGAAATATGCATTCCACCCAAGCAAGCACATGCCTCCTACACAACACCAAACACCAATCTGCACATGTTAGTCGTTATGACTTAATGATTTCAAACACTTACCTAATCTAATATATAGCAAGGTTTTTGTACTTACTATAGACTCTCACCTCTTGGCCCATGAATTCTTCCCTAAGTTCTTCAACCTCATCTCTTTTACCCATGTTAGACGAAGACTAAATCTCGATGAACCAACAGTTCTAGTTATATTCGAACAAGAGATTCCTACCATCTTATTCAAAATATGGCCGATAGGAATGATGTTAAATTGTAATAAATCCTCTTATAAAAGTTATTGACCAAGAACATCATGACAATATTTAGGCACACTTAGAATCCATGACTGCGGTTAGAAGTGTCCATATTCTCGTGCCTCTCTTTAGAACTGTCCTACTCAGAAGCCCTGTAACTTTAATTTTCGCAGTTAGCTAATTTCTATAACTTGGGTAGAGTCTTGAATGATGAATACCCTATCTTGTAGAATATGGTGTCAAATTGGATTCCTTTATAACCTCCTCCATGTTTTCGAAATTCGGGATACGATCGGACATACTTACTCTCCCTGCGTATTAATCTCGTTGCTTTTTTATATTAAGATTGTTTTAATTTCGAGGACGAAATTTTTATAAGTTGGGTAGGATGTAAAACCCCTAAATTTTCAAAAGTATATTTTAGTATAGTTTTTTTCTTTTTTTAGAAGGTTTGGTATTTGGTAATTAAGTTTAAATTTTTATGCATATTATATATCAAATGTAAACCCCTCCTTAATGTTGTAAAGTTTTGCTTTATTTTTATTAAAGATTTTGTATTTTCTTAAATTATTAAATAGCCTTCAAATTAATTTATATGATTTTGTGAATATCAAAATATAGCAATCGGTTGCAATTCTATATGGTAGTATATATTTTTGTTGCACAAAACTTTTACTAAACTTTTTTAGAAATGTTTTAGGATTTTTTGTTTTATTATTATTATTTATTTATTTAATATAAATTGCAGTATTTAATGGCCTTGTGTTTGTTTCAATATTTTAATAGTCATATTATAACCATAATAGGTATATTGTACAAAGTATTTATTAAAGAGTCTAGAAAGTACTTATGAATTTTAGGATAATTTTTGGGAATTTATTTTTATATATAAATATGTATATAAATTTTATATAATAAAAAATAGGAGGGGAAAAAGAAGAAAAAAACAAACACGCGAGATATTGGTAACCAATATCTAGCGAGAAGCCTTCCTAAGTAAACCCGCGACCCCCCTGGCTATTACCTAAGCCAAACACCCAAACAGGATTAAGAGAGTTGTGTATATATATACACAACAAAAAAGGGAAAAAACCTAAAACCTAGTCCTCAAACCCTAACGCCAACCTAAACCCTAGTCCTGGCCACCCCGCCACCTGGGCGACCTCGCGTGCCAGCCGCTCCACTCCACCGATAGCCGGCAGCAGCGCCTCTCGCAGCCGCGCATGGGAAGAACAGCAGCAGTCGCAACAGCATAGGTAGGCAGCAACCGTCTGTCTTCTAAGTACGACTACCAACTCCTCGATTCTTTATTCTATAAACTACGAAAAACCTACGCGCAGCCTATATAACCATCTACGTGACCCTTCAATTAGATTCAAATATACTCGACTAGATTTCTCAGGATATCGATCCAAAAATCAACGAAAAACTGTTTCGAAAACAGTTTAGGTGCCCCTGTTCGAGGATCGATTTCAATTAACTCGTGCACAACTTTTTGAAACTAATTGAAGACTGTGGTAGTCAACCTATAGGGCTTCACAACCACTCTTGTAGACTCTAAATTCATCAACTGTGTGTCAAGAAAATCGATTCCAAATTTGCCAAAAACCCAGTTTTCAAAATAACCAATTTTAGAAATTTTCACCGATACGGTATGCGCCCCGATAAACCGAATTACGTGATCGCAACCCATAAGCATCAAAAGATGCGTATAGACGTTGTCGACATGTGGGATTCGAAGAAACTCGATTTTGTTGTGTGTGCTACGAAATTGAAGCTATCGGTCGAGATATCCCGTATCGGCCCGTTTGCAAACTAGCCCATAACTTCGTGCACGTTCATCATCTCGAAATGAAAATTATGCCATCAGGACTGTATTGCTTTCTAGTCTTGTGAGCCATGTTTGGTCCGATTCTGAGAAGGTCGATCGAAATGCTATTTTGGCGGGCCCGTGACCCGGTCCAACGGGCAAATTTGTACAGGCCCACCGCAACCCAACTTTGGACACACGGATGGGTTTGTATCATCAAACCGGACCTATAGACTATAGTTTGATAACTTTAGAGAACGTCAATACTGGCATACTTTTTGGTACAAAACGGGTCCAACGACGGACATCTTTTTGACCCGAATTATGATTTTGCACCTGTGTCTAGAATTGGACTTTTGGGTAGGCATTTTAGACATTCTTTTATACCAAGAACGTTTATGATATTTATTTCAGCATCCGAGGACGTTCCGAGATTTGACTTTTCATTGCTACCGATTCTGACGATCTGAGTACTGGACTTTGCTCTTTTTATGCACCACCCTCAGGCAAGTATACCTTACCTTCTTTACAGTATCTTTACATGCTTAAGTTCTTTTATCTCGCATCGCATGATTATCAGTAGTTGTTTCTTTTGTTTTCCATTAATCTGTTTTCTTCGATGATAGTTTAGTTAGCAACTTGTCTTTGTGTTAGCTCATACATGTTGATTGGTATGTGCGTCATACGTGAGTCGTATCGAATTAGGGGAGGGAAGAATGAGTGCGTCATAACTGAACTGCTACTTTTGTTTTTGATTTTCTCAACCTGCGAGTCTACACTAGGGGTGAGGGCTGATTATTTGTTCAAACTTGCGAGTCCATACTAGGGGCGAGGGTTGATTATTTGAACTAACCTGCGAGTCCACACTAGGGGCAAGGGTTATTTATTTGTTCAAACCTACGAGTCCATACTAGGAACGAGGGTTTGATTATCCTTTGATTTCTTGTCATGTGTCCACCTAGAAACTTGGCATTTGATACACGTTTTCTTTCCAACAGTTCATTTATGCGTAGTTGTTCTCATACTCATATTTCGTTGTTGCTTAGTCCTTTTATGTTTATATCCTGGTTTTCTTTATGCATGTATATTGTTAGATAGACAGGTTTGATGTATCTTATTAGTCCCCTGAGGACCTGGTGATTTCTTCAGGTGTGCGCTTTTATGACTTTTCGCGGGTACTCTAGCCAAGATCGTAGTCTTCCCTTTTCTATCGAGAAGGATTGCTCTTGCATCGTCCTTTGTTACTTTTACAAATTCTTTCCTTTATATGTATTTTTTCTCATTTCAAAATGGTTGGTAGTGGATTTGTCTCCGTCCAACGACTTATAAAATAACAATTCTATTGGCACATTTTATTTGATTATTAACAGCATCTTCGTAGTTTAGTTTTTTGTGTCTTCAGATTCAAATATTCTCAGAAGCTCTACTAGATAGAGTCCTTCCGTTCAAGTGCTACCATCCTTTACATCGAAGACTGAAGCAGTTACCGGCGCTCCTTGCATAAGACGGCATCCTCCTGCTTAGAGTCTTCGTGTCTGTACAAAGTCTAGGTATATCTGTAAACACCTAAGGACGGATGACAAGTAAAAGAACAAGTCAAAAATCAATTACTTATAGAGCGACATACCGGCGGCATGCTTCGGCATACCGGCGGTATACCATTTTTATAGACCCAAAAGTTGCTGTGACAAATTGTCGACATACCGACGGCATTCTCCGGCATACCGACGGTATACTGTTTTTAGCGACCCAAAAGTTGCTGTGACAAATTGTCGGCATACCGACGGCATGCTCCGGCATACCGACGGTATACCGTTTTTAGCAACCCAAAACTTGCTGTGTCAAACGTTGGTATACCGACGGTATGCCGCGGCATACCGACGGTATACCGGGTTTCATAAAATTGATTTTTGAATTGCTCTGACTATCATTAATGGCCGCATTTAATGCTCTCAAACGGTCATTAATATGACCGTTACTATTTGACTGGTATACCGACGGTATGCCGCTGCATACCGACGACATGCCGGTCTGGCTGTATCCAGAGCATTAAATACCACCCACTCTTGGTTTCTCTATAAATGAAAGCTCTCTCTCTCTCTTGAGGCTTTCACCAACTCTTGCCATAAATTTTCCAACAACCAAGAGCTCCACCATTAATAATCTTCCAAGCTTTTAATTGTCATCCTCTCCCAAAGTGATAGAGTATTTAAGAGTTGTAAATTTTGATCTTCACGTGTTAGAAGATCAACAATTTTCTCTTCTCATTTGTTTGAAGTTGGCGAGCCTTCGTAAGAAAACTCGTGTGTTGAAGTTGGCGAGTCTTCGGATCCAAACTCGTGTTGAAGTTGGCGAGTTCTTCGGATCCAAACTCGTGTGTACTATTTGATTAAATAGTAGATTTAAGCCGGAAAGAGTTCTGGGACTGGATTGCCTCAAGCGAGGATACCAGGATACATTTTGTGTTTGATCTTCTCACTCTTTACTTTTATTTGTCATATATTGCTTCTGTTGCACTAATTATTTTTATTTCCCTATTCACCCCCCCTCTAGGGTTCTATAATTGGTATCAGAGCTTTGTTCTCTTGATTTGGATTTACACCCTTTGAGTGATCCATGGCCTCTAACCCTAGTACCAACACCTTCCATAATGAAGGACACTCCACAAATAGGCCTCCCCTATTTGATGGAACCAACTATAACTACTGGAAGATTAGGATGAGCATTTATCTGAAGTCCATAGATTTTGATTTATGGGATTGTGTGATAAATGGTCTTCCTACTCCTTCCAGAGTCATTGAGGATATTGCTTCTGACACCCTTAGGGACACACTTACTGAAAACACCAAGAAGCTTGCGAGTCGAGATGCCAAGGCAATGAACGCTCTTTATTGTGCTCTCGACAGTAGTGAATTCAACCGAATCTCTACTTGCAAGACTTCCAATGAGATTTGGAAGTTACTTGAAGTCACACACGAGGGTACTTCACAAGTGAAGGAATCCAAGATTAGTAAACTCACGCAAGAATATGATCCTTTAAGATGAAGCATGATAAATCTATTACTTGCATGTTTACTCATTT
Organism: Iris pallida; assembly: GCA_029216955.1. Classification (NCBI taxonomy): domain Eukaryota; kingdom Viridiplantae; phylum Streptophyta; class Magnoliopsida; order Asparagales; family Iridaceae; genus Iris; species Iris pallida. The sequence continues at coordinate 10,071,684 of JANAVB010009196.1, forward strand.
TGGTGATATTATTAATCCTCTCTCTTCTCTTGGTAAGGAATATCCTGCTCATGAAAAGATCAGAAAAATTCTTAGAGGACTGAAGAAAGTTTGGAGTCCTAAAGCTACCGCAATCATTGAGGGGAATGACCTGACAGTCATGAACTGTGAGATTCTCATGGGTAAGCAAATGACTCATGAACTCGATATGAAGGATCAAGAGAAATCCTCCATACAAGAGAAGGAGAAGACCAAAGAGAAAGAGAAATCTCTTGCTCTCAAAGCTACAAAGTCCTACTCCAAGGATAGCTCCGACGACAATGAGTCGGACGACGATGAAGAAATAGCTCTCATAGCTAAGCACTTCCGGAAGTTCCTTAAATTCAACAAAGCCAACCGCTTCAGACGGGACAATGAAGAAGATCCGGCGTGCTATCAATGCAGAAGACCCGAACACATCAAGAGGGACTGTCCGATGATAAGAAAAGACTCAAGCAAGTACGAGAAGCCTAGCAAGGGAAGCTCGTCCTCCAGAAAATTCGCCAACACAAGCATTTGGTGTGAGAGTGACGCAAGCGACTCCGACAATGACAAAGAGTGCAAACACAATGCCAACGTTTGTCTCATGGCAACCGATGAGGTACTTGATGATCTCTCCATAAATACTCTTACTTATGATGATTTGGAGAAAGCTATCCTTGAATTGGATGAAGAGCACAAAGGTGTTAGGAATAAATATAAGAAATCTCTAAAGAGATTGATGCTCTTCAACTAGAAGTAGAAAGACTCTCAAGCATCATTATTGATGTAAAGGAAAAATCTCCTGCTTCTGACACGGATGAAATAGAGTCTTTGCGACTCAAGTTTCAAGAATCTCTTGACACCATCAAGAAAAAGGATGATGAGATTCAATCCATGAGAAGCTCTTATGAATTTGCTATGCACAAAGTTCAAGATGCTAATAGGAGAGAATATGACACTTCTATTAAGTATAATGATCTTTTTATACAGAGTAAGAAATTAGGTAATAAGAATACTACTCACATGCATGCTCTAAGACACCTCCACACTCATCACAATGCTAGGCATACTTCTTACATGAACACTACACACAAATCCTTTTCTAACACAAGGAAAGGACCTTTTGTTAAGAAAGACACTTCGCATCATGCTTTTTATTATCATCATCATAATACTAATGCTAGAGCTCCTCGTACTAGAGATTCACATATGCATGATTCTCACATATCTTTTTCTAAATCCTCTATGATTTGCAATTACTGTGGCTTGCCTGGACATACGACCAATTATTGTCATACAAGGAAACTTGTTGACAAGAAAGTTTTTATGTGGGTTCCTAAGACTAACACTCAAGGACCCATAAGATCATGGGTACCAAAATGTTCATATTCAACTTATGTTGTAGGTGAAGAGTCATTCTCATGCTAGAAGCAAGTGGATTCTCAATAGCGGTTGTTCACGGCACATGACCGGGGATGCTTCATTATTTACAACGCTGTCGATGAAGAAGAAAGGACACGTCTCTTTTGGTAACAATCTTAAAGGTCACATTATAGGGAATGGTAATATAGGTTCCCCTCCTTATCCTTGTATTAAGAATGTGTGTCTTGTTACTAATCTTAAACACAATCTTCTTAGTATTAGTCATCTTACCGATAATGGTTATGATATCAAGTTTGTTAAGCTCAAATGCTTCATTACCGATAGCTCTAATGGATCTATTGTTTATGAAGGCATTAGAGAAAACAATATCTATGTTTTATATCTTGTTGAAGACACTAACAATGACAGGTGCTTAGTTGCTAAAAACGATGAGAGTTGGCTTTGGCACATGAGGCTCGGACACGCCAACATGGATACCATCTCTCGTCTTGCTACCAAGAAGCTCGTAAGAGGACTCCCAAGTATCCCGTTCAAAAAGGATATGGTGTGTGAAGAATGCGAGAAAAGTAAGTTAATAAAGTCATCCTTCAAATCAATCAACTCTGTGAGTACTTCTAGACCTCTTCAACTTATCCATATGGATCTTTTTGGTCCTAGTAGAGTTGCTAGCCTTGGAGGCAAGCTTTATGCTTTTGTTTCAGTTGATGATTTTTCGAGATTTACTTGGGTTATTTTTCTTGCTTGCAAAAGTGATACTTTTCGTGAATTTGTTGCCTTTTGTAAATGTGTTCAAAATGAGAAAGGTTTTTCTATTAATAAAATTAGAAGTGATCATGGAAGAGAATTTGACAATGCCGATTTCAAAAGATTTTGTGAAAAGAATGGTTTTGGACATGATTTTGCTTGTCCATGAACTCCTCAACAAAATGGTGTTGTGGAGAGAAAGAATAGAACCCTTGGCGATATGGCCCGGGTTATGTTAAACCAATATAAGCTCCCCCAATATTTTTGGGCGGAAGCCGTTAATACAGCATGTCATGTTATAAATAGGGTCTTGATTAGACCTATTTCTAAGAAGACTCCTTATGAGCTTTGGTTTGACAAAATTTCCTCTATTGAATATTTTAAATTTTTTGGTTGTAATTGTTTTATTTTGAATACCAAGGATAACCTAGGCAAGTTTGAAGAAAAAGCCTATGAAGGAATATTCCTTGGATACTCTACTCATAGTAAAGGTTTTTGTGTTTTTAATAAAAGAAGTCTTATTCTCGAAGAGTCAATCAATGTCTCTTTTAATGAACTTAACTCTTTTATATTCTCTTCTTCCGAGGATATTGATGACATCTTGTTTGGGTTGGAGAACTCCTCTATTGAAGATCGTCCTTCTTCATCTAACAATGAAGTTGTGACTCCATCAAAAGAGTCTCCTCCTCTCGAGCCTCCTCAAAAGGATCTCCCAAAAGAATGGAGATTTGTCACCAATCATCCTAAGGAGCTTATCATTGGGGATCCTTCCTCCAGTGTTAGCACTAGATCTGCCACTCGTGATCTTTGTGCAAACGTGGCTTTTATCTCTCAAATAGAGCCTAAAAATGTTAATGATGCTTTTCGTGATAAATTTTGGATGATAGCAATGCAAGAGGAGTTAAATCAATTTGAGCGAAACAAGGTTTGGGAACTTGTCCCAAAACCTAGCAATCACCCCATCATTGGAACAAATGGGTGTTTCGCAACAAACTTAATGAAGATGGGTTAGTGACTCGTAACAAGGCCCGATTGGTTGCTCAAGGCTATAACCAAGAGGAAGGCATTGACTACGAAGAAACCTATGCTCCGGTTGCACGTCTTGAATCCATTCGTATGCTTTGTGCTTTTGCTTGTTTTAATGACTTTAAGCTCTTTCAAATGGATGTTAAGAGTGCTTTTCTTAACGGTATTATTAAGGAGGAAGTTTATGTTAAACAACCTCCCGGCTTTGAAGATTTTCAATTTCCTAACCACGTATTCAAACTCCACAAAGCCCTTTATGGCCTCAAACAAGCTCCACGTGCTTGGTATGAGCGCCTTAGCTCCTTTCTTGTTTCTCACAATTTTTCAAAGGGGAAAGTCGACACAACACTCTTTATCAAATCCCATAATGGCACTCTCTTATTGGTTCAAATTTATGTCGATGACATTATTTTTGGTTCTACTAACATAACACTTTGTGTAGAATTTACTAAAGTTATGCAGGAAGAATTTGAAATGAGTATGATGGGTGAACTTTTTTTCTTTTTGGGGTTACAAATCAAACAAGGACCCAAAGGAACCTTCATCAATCAAGCAAAATATACAAAGGACCTCCTCAAGCGTTTCGAACTCGACTCATCCAAATCAATGAGGACTCCTATGGCCACAACGACAAAGCTTGACAATGATAAAGATGGCACATCAGTCGACATTTGTAAGTATAGAGGTATGATCGGTAGTTTACTTTATTTAATGGCTAGCTGTCCTGATATCATGTTTAGTGTTTGCTTGTGTGCACGATATCAAGCCAATCCAAAGGAATCACATTTGTGTGCCGTTAAGCGCATTTTTCGTTATCTCAAAGGCTCCATTAACATGGGCCTTTGGTATCCGAAATCTTCATCCTTTGAGCTTCACGACTTTTTGGATGCGAATTTTGCCGGATGCAAGATTGACCGAAAAAGCACTAGTGGCACAAGTCAATTCCTCGAGAAGTCTTTGGTATCGTGGTTTAGTAAGAAACAAAATTCTGTTGCTCTTTCAACCACTGAGGCCGAGTATATTGCGGCTGGTTGCTGTTGTGCACAAATTCTTTGGATATCACAAACACTTTTAGATTATGGCATTTCTCATTCTTGCACCCCTATTAAATGTGATAACACTAGCTCAATCAATCTCACGAAAAATCCGATTTGTCACTCACGCACGAAGCACATTGAAATTAGACACCATTTTCTTCGTGACCATCAACAAAAGGGAGATATTCATCATGAATTTATTGATACTACTTATCAGCTAGCCGATATTTTCACCAAACCGCTCCCGGAAGATCGTTTCACCTTCCTTTGCCAAGAATTAGGTATTTTATCCTTTCAGCCATAATTCTTCTTGGCCGGCACACCGACGGTATACAGCGGTATACCGACGGCATGCCATTTTTCGACTCAGAATTTGGTTCTGTCTCGAAACTCGGCATACCATCGGTATACGTCGGCATACCGACGGTATACCGGATCGCGGCGGACAGCCTTTCTAATCCAGATCCGGGCCCACCTTTCTTCCTTTCTCTCCTTATTCCTCTCAACCCTCATTTAATTCCTTCACATCCATCACATCCCTATTAATTACCCTCTCATCTTTCCAAATTCATAACTTCCTATCACTTTAATTACCCATCTCTTCACATCCCCTATTCACTCCTCTTTTTACTCCCCTTTCATCATTTCCAACCCTCTAACCCTTCATATCCCCCATTACTTCCCTCTACAACCGTTCCCCAACCCACCCTCCCATTTCAAACTCTAACCTTTCATCTCCCTCCTTCTCTATTAAAATCCTATTTCTTTTATTTCTTCTCCCTACTCATCTCATCCTTACCTAAACCCTATCTTCCTCCTCCAACCGTCCTCCATGGCCAATCCGAAGCGTCCCCGCTCCTCCTCCACCTTCTTCAACCCTTTCACTCTGGTGGCTCTCCCTCACGGGTATGATCAGCAGGTCTTTACCTCATCCTTGGCGGGTGAGACATGGTTCCAACACTTCGTTCATCATAATGTCTTCAAGGGCCGAGCAATCAATTGGAATCTCTTTCCCGGCCATGTCTCTCTATTTGACGAGGTTGGACTCTCTTGCCTCCTTCGACGTCAGATTCCCATCTACCCCGCCGTCGTCCGTCTTTTCTACTGCAACTTGGTCCCGGACAACGAGCACGGCGCCATTCAGTCAATGGTCAATGATCGCCATTTCCGTCTCACGTCTCGGGACATCGGCAACATCTTCGGCATCCCGGACAGAGGGGAAGCTTTGCCGTCCTTGGCTGCTCTTCACTCCTCGGCGGTGTCCCCCTTCGACCAGTTCTGCCACATCATCTGCAAGGGCCCCAACCCTCCTGCTATTCCGGTCCTTTTCGTACAGCTGGAGCCGTTTTACTACGAGCTCCATAGGATTGTGTGTCACACACTCTTTCCTAAGGGCGGGAACTACGACACCATTACCGGCGATGCTCTGGTGTGCATGTATTACCTTTATACAAGGAAGTCCTTCTCCTTCCCGAAGACTCTCCTTCTTCTCTTCAGGCGTGTCATGCCAGCGGAAAAGCAGAACCTTTACTACAGCTCCCTCATCACTCTCATTCTAGAAGCCAAGCAAGTTGATCTCTCCCTTTGCTCCTCGGATGGCGTCCCTTCCTATCTCGCTGTTTCCCACTCCGCTAGTGGTGCCTCCACTTCGCGTGCTTCCTCTTCCCAAGAGCCACCAGCTTCCACTTCTGCTGCTCCCGCATCTACTCCTCCTGCCTCCGGCCGCTACATGTCGCTGACTCAGCAGCACTTCAACATGCGCATGGCCCAGGCAGAGGAACAGATGAGGGCTCATACTCGTGGCCTTGGCAATCTGATTCAATCCTGCTTCCATGACCAAGCATATTTTATCCAGCACACTATTCAGGACCGGGACATGTTTTTGGATCTGAATCTCCAAGATCCAATGTACCAGGCTCCGTGCTTTTTCGATCCTAATGCCTATGGGTTCATGTACCCGGACGGCATTGATCCTTACGGCACCTTTCAACAAGCTCAGGACGGTGGGGATGATCCGGCGAATGATTAGGGGTGGCTGCCTTTTGGATGATGGTCTCGAATAATGCGTGTGTTAGTTATATGTGTTTATTTTTATGTTTTGTCTTTTGCGGTCCTTCGGGGACCTATGTGTGGTTGGTTCTAGTACTTTGCAGTCCTGCGGGGACTTGGTTCATTTATGCGTAGTTGTTCTCATACTCATGTTTCGTTGTTGCTTAGTCCTTTTCTGTTTATATCCTAGTTTTCTTTATGCATGTATATTGTTAGATTGACATGTTTGATGTATCTTATTAGTCCCCTGAGGACCTGGTGATTTCTTCAGGTGTGCACTTTTATGACTTTTTGCAGGTACTCTAGCCAAGATCGTAGTATTCCCTTTTCTATCGAGGAGGATTGCTCTTGCATCGTCCTTTGTTACTTTTACAAATTCTTTCCTTTATATGTATTTTTTCTCATTTCAAAATGGTTGGTAGTGGATTTGTCTCCGTCCAACGACTTATAAAATAACAATTCTGTTGGCACATTTTATTTTGATTATTAACAGCATCTTCGTAGTTTAGTTTTCTGTGTCTTCAGATTCAAATATTCTCAGAAGCTCTACTAGATAGAGTCCTTCCGTTCAAGTGCTACCATCCTTTACATCGAAGACTGAAGCAGTTACCGGCGCTCCTTGCATAAGACGGCATCCTCCTGCTTAGAGTCTTCGTGTCTGTACAAAATCTAGGTATATCTGTAAACACCTAAGGACGGATGACAAGTAAAAGAACAAGTCAAAAATCAATTACTTACAGAGCGGCATACCGGCGGCATGCTTCGGCATACCGGCGGTATACCATTTTTATAGACCCAAAAGTTGTTGTGACAAATTGTCGGCATACCGACGGCATGCTCTGGCATACCGGCGTTTTAGTGACCCAAAAGTTGCTGTGACAAATTGTCGGCATACCGACGGCATGCTCCGGCATATCGACGGTATACCATTTTTAGCAACCCAAAACTTGCTGTGTCAAAATGTCGGTATACCGACGGTATGCCACGGCATACCGACGGTATACCGAGTTTCATAAAATTGATTTTTGAATTGCTCTGACTAGCATTAATGGCCGCATTTAATGCTCTCAAACGGTCATTAATATGACTGTTACTATTTGACTAATATACCGACGGTATGTCGCTACATACCGACGGCATGTCGGTCTGGCTGTATCCAGAGCATTAAATGCCACCCACTCTTGGTTTCGCTATAAATAAAAGCTCTCTCTCTCTCTCTCTTGAGGCTTTCACCAACTCTTGCCATAAATTTTCCAACAACCAAGAGCTCCACCATTAATACTTTTCCAAGCTTTTAATTGTCATCCTCTCCCAAAGTGATAGAGTATTTAAGAGTTGTAAATTTCGATCTTCACGTGTTAGAAGATCAACAAGTTTCTCTTCGTATTTGTTTGAAGTTGGCGAGCCTTCGTAAGAAAACTCTTGTATTGAAGTTGGCGAGTCTTCGGATCCAAACTCGTGTTGAAGTTGGCGAGTTCTTCGGATCCAAACTCGTGTGTACTATTTGATTAAATAGTGGATTTAAGCCGGAGAGAGTTCCGGGATTGGATTGCCTCAAGCGAGGATACCAGGATACATCTTGTGTTTGATCTTCTCACTCTTTACTTTTATTTGTCATATATTGCTTCTGTTGCACTAGTTATTTTTTATTTCCCTATTCACCCCCCCCCCCCCTCTAGGGTTCTACAAATTCAAGGTTGATTTATGATATCATTATTCTTTTATTTGTGGATGAGATTAGTTGTCATGGTTATACTGCATTTTGCAGCTTACGTATATTTATTATATGGCTAATATGTCTACGTACCTAGTCTTACATATTTCGGGACTAGGGCGTGACGGGTATAAGGGATGAAAGTGGTCGAGATTGAGAATTTTGTCAGGTGGAGAAAATCTATGTGCGCGTGAGAAACTGGGATATAGCTCTCAATTTTTTATATTCAAATGTAAAAATTGCACAGAAAATGAGAGGGGCACATGTTTACATGAGGAAAAAGTATTTGGGAGATATTAGGATTTGTTTGGTGGGATTTGGGGGAGATTTCATAATTAAATCAAAAGAAACAAATAGATATGTCTAAATGAATTTAAATAAAAATTCATATTAGGAAAGTTGTTATGGAGTTGATTTAAAAATAGATCTAATTAATGTGGCTGCACGTTGACTCATAAAAATTAGTACAAAATATGTCTAATAGGTTATGGTACCCTAGAATAGGCTCTACGAACTCTACTTGGACTAGTTTTGGGTCAGTAGAATTATTTGGATCGATTTGAGTCCAATAAGTCTATAGTTGAGCCTTGTGTGCCTGTAACTACCACTTCTCTAAAATAAGGGTATTTTTGAACTTTTTGTGAATTTGATTATTATTTAATTAAATAATTTGTGTTAGTGATATAATTTGGTAAAACCTTATAACCATATTGATTAGATGATTAGACATGACCAAGGGAGACGTGGTTAGTGGGATTAGACAACCTTAAATTCATTCCAATTAGTTAGTTAAGCCTCTAATCTAATATGAAACCATTTAGAATTGATTTGACTAAACCACTAAGTTGGAAGGAGGAGCATTTTTCCTTGAAACCTTGTCATGACAACTAGAAGGGCTATTTAGACTTTTTCATGAACCAACCCTAGCCATAATGTGGCCGGCCCACATAGCCCCTTGCCTATTAATAACACCACTTCATCCCCTTCCTCCATACATTCCATTTCTAACCCTAAAGTATGTGTTCTTCCCCAAATTTCTCCCTACTCCCAAATTGCCTCCAAATTCTCCCAAATCAATTGTAAACTCTTTCCCTTGAAGAGAGGAAGCCTCTATTGACTGGCTTGGGAGCATTTGGAGCAATTTGGCCATTGGAGCTTGGTGGAGATTAAATCTAAGATTTGTTCCTTGAGAATCCATCTCTTAAGTGGTAAGAGCCCTTTAAACTCTCTAATATCTTTTCACTAGTGTAGATACATTCATTTAGGGTCCCCCTTTGTATTAGGATTGCCTTGGGTCATTTTTGAATCCATTTGAGGTGCGTATCACGGGCGTATCGCACCGTATCGAATTCGCACATCAAGTGTTTGGTGAAATGACTCTTAGGACTTTTGATACTTAAATTTCATTTTTAATTAGGTTTCTATATTGGTTATATTATGTGTTAGCAAGGTAGATTTAACTTGTGATATGGGATTGGTAGATCAATAGGGCTATGGGGACTTGATATATACTGTTTTGCTCACTGTTTTTATTCAATATACTGCGCAGTCATTTGGATATGGGTGTGTGTCCGTTGTCTTGTTGTCCTAACATCCAAGTTGGTGTTTCCTACTATCCACTGCATGCCTAATGCTCAGATCCTGGACATTTGGTTCAGTCGAGCCCTATTTAGCATCTGTCATATTTTCTATACTGTTCAGCTTCCCCATCCTTCATTAAAGTGTATACTTGTATCTCCTTGAAACATTGCAGTCCATATTGCAGGTAATGATCTTTCACTTTGAATACATCATTGTTCATATGTAATATCCAGTTGATAACTGTCCTATTCCAAACCTTCATGTTCAGTCGAGCCATTAATTTACATCTGTCCACCTCCCTTTTAAATATGTTGTAATGACTACATATGAGTCCTATATAGTGGAGTATCAGATGTTTATTGCATTGTCCTGCATTCTTTTGGTGTTCAGTTAGCTAATGTACCATTATAACATTACATTAGTCCACCCCACATGTATTAGTTCCATTGTATAGTCCCACGCTTACCTATATTGATCCAGTCCCAACATTCACCCATGGCAGGCCATTGTTCATATCCTTGTCATGTTTGTTCAGTCCTTTGTTTTAGAATATCAATCCATTTCCATGTTTGATCTCAGTCCATACTTGAATGCATTAGTAAATAGGATGTTATGTAATTCATTCATTAGTTTTAGTTCACCTTTATCTATTTGCTATCAGTCAACATCCAAATGATTCATTTTCCCTTGTGTATCTAAAATTCCTATTCATGTATCAGTCTAGATTTTGTATCTGTTTCCTTCTATTTTGTTCACTCTTCAATCACTATATCAGTTACTTTTAAATAGAGAAGTCTACCTACTGGGTCAGTCCCCCTCTCCTCATAATTGATCCCAGACCCATGATCATAGAGTATCAGTCATTGGTGCATTTAGTTTGATCCTTGACATACATCCAAATTGCTCTTTCCATTGCATAAGCTTGTCCTTCACTGCATTTGACTACTGTTGAGCCCTTTAGTTATCTGTCCTACTCATTAGTTGGTTCAGTCAGTGAGGGGGGCTCGAGCAACTTGGTTCAGACCTTGCATAGCTCTGTCAAGTATATAGGTGTTCTATCTATTTTGATTTTAGGTGAAGCCTTCATTCACATATTGTCCAGTTCACATATGGATTTGTGAATGCATTAGTGATTCACCGACCCATCCTTAGACCACACCATTGTTTTGTCCCCTACAAATCCTAGGTTCAGACTACGATTATCAGATATGTGGTTATGTCATATTCTGACTTTTCTTTAGAATATAAGTATCAAACCTTGCATATGTCCTGCCTACAATTGATTCATTATGTATCTGTCTATCTTATTTTGCTCTTCACTGCAGAATTGCCCTGCCCTTGAACTTGAGGTCAGACCCAAATGAATTGTCCTGCATCCTCTAAAGGATGTACATATATATATATAAATTTAGACTTGAGTTTTTTTGACCCCTGCATATAGAGTATCCATGTGCCTTGCCTATGGGTTGCGTATCAGACCTTTGTTTGTATAGGATCAGTCGAGTAGGAAGTAATTCAACCTCTAACTTCCCTTCTCTAGTTTGATTTATATGTATATCAAATTCAAGTGAGGAGTTTGACCCACTATTGCATATCTAGGCACAGAACATTGATGTTCAGTTAGGAACATTTGGCTTCATTCCATGAACTTCCTTTGCATCAGATGTATCAACTTATACCTATTGTTATGCACGTGTGCAGTCATTTAAACATGTGTGTCATATCCTCATATCATCATGACATATCCATATTCTACTATCCTACATCAGGGAACATATCAACCTATATAATTCAGTCAATATCAGTTGGGTACTTGATCTATGATCTATCTATATATGTCCATAAGTTTACCTACTACCCATTACCTATCTGTTATGTCCCCTTTTGCCCATACACTCATGTTCAGTCCATGTAAGTCCTAATTCATATAGTGTCCAGTCCCTTATACTTAGTGTTAGTCCTATCTAGGATATACATTATATTAGCTATATATATAACACTTTATACCAGTTGTATGAAGGGAAGGGTAGGAGTTGGTGTATCAATACATGTAAGGGGAGGAGTTCCTGTGTTTGAATGGCAACATGTGTTGCCTCCCTATAGCAGCATGTGGTGTGAGTAAGGGTTAGGTTTAGAGGAGTAGCAGCAGTGTGCCACTGCCCTGCAGACAGATGGCAGTGTCAACTGGCTTGTGTAACACTAAGTGGTTGTGTCTTGAGGCATGTAGGTGATGGGTTGTTTGTAAATGTCTTTAGAGGTTGTGGATGTAACTTTTATATAGGAAATAGGGTGGTTAAATGCATTAGAGGAAAGAGGATTAAGTATCTGTCCTAGAGGTAGGACAGTGGAAAGGGCCAATAGGCCCTTGTCCTCATCAGCAGCAAGGCAGTGCTCTTATGGGCTGCCTTTGTGTGTGTGGGTATTAGGAGTGGGGTTAGAAATAGGAAGAGTGCTCTGTGGCAGTACATTAGTAATGGATGTGTGTGTGTGTCAGGTTAGGAAAGAGAGCTTAGTGTCCAATATGAGGAGTAGTGGTAAGAAATGAGTATGAAGAAGGAGCAGGATACATGGGTAGTGTAGATAGATTTTGAGTTTGCATGACTATGTGTGATTCATTACTCTTATATTCGTGAGAGAGGAAGCCCCTCATCAACAATAAGAATGGGTGAACAGGTAGAAATGTAGTGAGTGAGGCTTGAGTGTCCTTGAGGGAGTGTTTAGAGTAATGTATTAAGTAAGATAGAGGGTTTGGTCAAGGTATTGAGGGTACCTGGTATTTTGTGAAATTAGAGTAATGTAATTTATGGCCAATATATTATAGGTATTATGTAAGTTAAGATACTATATATATAATATACTAGTAATAGCTATTTGATTAGCCTTAACTAGAGGTTGCCTAATTATACAAAGTTTGACCAATAATTGACCATTGGACTAGGATTGACCAATTTTGACTCACTGACCTAGACATGGCCTAGCAGCATGCATTTAACTCTATTGTTTAATCTAGAACATTATGTAACCTATAATTCTCATAATAGATCTCTGTGACTCCAGTTCGGGCACCGATACACATCTATTGCTCAGGATATCAGGCGAGTATATTCTCTGTTAGTTTTCATTCATGATAGTATCTATATTTCATGTTCTAGACTACCTTACGTGATGCTGACACATTGTTAACACGGACCAGTACTATATGGATCTTTTCATGAGATGTTATCCCCTTAATGGGTGCATCGGGTATTTCATGTTCATGTACTTTACCATGTACATCGAGTACTCCTTGTATTCGTATTATAATCATGTACACTCATGTGCTCTCATGTGCTCTTATGTACTCTCATGTGCTCTCATGTACACTCATGTACACTCATGTACTCTCATGTGCTCACATGTGATTTATGTATAACTAACAATCATATACGTGACGTAATGTGATCTGATCCTTGTGTATTGATTGGGGTAGGGGGAGTAGAAGTGGTTATGTGATTAAACCCCTCTAGTGTACTCATGTATATGTCTATTATACCCTCATATATAATGGAGTTACCATAGATTACTCATGTGCAACCTAAACCAATCACATAACCATCTTGTGCACTGAAACACTAATATTTATTATAGTTCATAGATTCTCTATTATATTTTATGTACTCAGTTTACTTATCCATATCTCATATATTCATGTACTTTTTTTACAGCACGTCATATATTTTATTCTATTGCTAGTTCTATATTTTCTACCATGCATTGGAACTGCTTTCAGATGTATTCGCTCCAATCTTGACTGGATATGTTGACAAAATTTTACAAAGAACTTGGAGGATTACTTGGATCGCCAGGAGGATCCAGCTAGCCTAGAGGAGACTCTAGTAAATAGATTGCTAGGATATTGCCTGAATGAGTTTCAGTTATCTTTTATGAGTTTTTTTGAAGGAAATCCACTTTATAACAGTATCAGGTGCAAAATGCCGAAGCCTTTACAAAAGAGCGCGACTCGCACAAACAGAAAGAAAAAAATCTAGACCGGACCATACCAGAAACAGGTTAATGCAACTTCTCCCAAAAATTGCTCGAGGAGTGAGAGCAGCGAGAGCTGACTTTGCTGATTTGTCTGAGAATCTCTCGAAAAAGCTGAGAGGGACTGAGTTGGCGCCCTTCATATCTGTGCTTGTTCCTATTCTTCTATAAAACCCAAATGCAGGCGGCTGCGACGATCTGGTGCCCGTGAGAAATGCTCCAGTAGGCGAGGAGATCGTTGAAGCCCCCAGCGAGTTGGTGTCACGACCCGCACCCACTGTTAGGGTACGAGAACGTAACAACGCCCAGTCTACGCCACAGTGTCGGCGGTAGAACGCTGTCCTAGGTCACAACATCTAACAATATAATGCTAAGCAGTTTATACTCTCCGAATGGGGGTGACATAGCAGATACAGTCTCAATCACGTCTAAGGTAGAGCATGATAAGGATAAAATATAAAATCCAAAAGAGATACAGCAGAGAGAAATCTAAGTGTCTAAAATACACAAACCTAGAAATACATCTCAAATCTCAAAATACAGTAATCCTTAAAGTAAATACAACTCCAGACAATAGGAAAAATATCTAAACAACCTCTAAAGTGTCTCCTCTAGGCTAGCAGGCAACCTCCAGGCTATCTGTAAAATTTATCAACAGGTCCAGTCAGGACAGGAGCGAGTACAGTACATCTCAGCAGTTCATAGCAGGTTAGAAATATAATCATGCAGTAAAGTAAGATACAAGTACTGAAAGAAATGCTGTATGTAAACAGAGAGAGAGCTGTAATAGAAATATCTACTATAAATAGAGACTAACAGTGGCTAGTGAGTCAGAGTACAATATAGACATGTAAATGGCATAGGAGATTCTGATAAGACACTATGGAAGAGATTCTGGTAAGATACTACCTGGGTATTATTCACATGTCTACTTCTACTCCCCCGTACCCCCAATCAGTACACAAGGATCCAAACAGGTTATATTATGATTCTATGTAATAGCCCCCGAAGGGTGGTAAGCTCCCGAAGGGTGGTACATAGTAGTCCCAAGAATGGGGATTCTAGGAGATTCTAGGATACCCAGTAAATGGGATAAGAGATTCTAGGAGACTCTGTGATCATAAGAGTATATGTCACAAGTGATCAAAGAATCAGTGAAGCATAGTGATACCTCATGTAAGTGAAACGTACAGAACATGTAGCACCCGATGCTCCCTAAGGATAACATCTCAAGAAGGGATCCATATTGTACCAATCCGTGTGACCAACGTGACAGTAACAAGTAAAGTAATTTAATGCAGAAAATAATTCTAAGCAGGATATGAAATTATCAGAGAATGTACTCGCCTGGTGTCTGAATGTCCAAAGTAAATATAATGTCCGAGGAGAGGTGTCTGGCTCCTAATCAGAACAGCACAAGTCACAACAAGTCTAAAATGGCAATATGAAGTTCTATTATGTATTCTACATGATTCTAGGTCAATCTAGACCAAAGTCAACTCTTGGTCAACTTGGTCAACCCTGAAAGTCAAACCTAGGTCAACTATGGTCAAACTAGGTCTAACAAGTCTAAATTAGGTCAAACAAGTTATTCTAGGTCTAAACAAACTAAGTATATGCAAATCAAGTATCCAAGAAAGCTACTAACTCATAGCCTAAGTCACTTGCTAAACCAAGCACAAAACTAAACCATAAGCTAATAAGACACACAAACTTAGTCATATAATGTATATATATTATTTACATTCACATATTCATATACATAGATATCTATAGGAAAGCTATATATATAGGCACATACATATATATATAGAGAGAGAATGAGAGGTAAAAGAGTAAGTGAGTATGTGTGTGTTTGGCATGTGTGTGAAAGGATATGTGTTAATGTTCTAAAATTTAGTGATAGGTAGGTGCATGTGACATGGGATACATGATGTCAAAGGGTGTATGAATGCATGTGTGTAAATGGTTATAGGTTAACTCAGTTTATAGAAATACATACATACATACTTACCTTGTATACATGCATAATACATATCATGTATATTGCATTTACATGATACATACATATATACTTGTATTATATTATACTTACATTCATGCATATTAGATACTTGTATTTATATTAACATATTGCAAACATTCATTTCATTCATGCATCTATGCATTACCTACATGTTTTATACATATGCATATATTGTATATTCATATCATTTCATACATTAACATAGAGACATACAAACATGCACACATCATATATTTCATACCTTGCATTACCTTACATATCATGTTATATATTATCATTCATTCCTTTCATATATTACATTATCTTCAAGTTGAATACATCATATATGAATAAAATATATTATCTTGCATGCTTGCATTCATATATTACATTCTATATTACCTATATACATGTATTTTCTCCATTCATTCATGCTTGCATTATATACTCTACATTACTATACATGTTATCATTATATATTGCATTATAATATTTATACATTATGCATTCATATCTATCATTACATATATATATTGCATTCATATCTAGCATTTATTATATACTTTCATGCATACATTGTATATCATTCTTTTATTCATGCATTGCTTATATGCATTATATTAATTGCATTCCTACATACTTGCATTCAACCATATATATACATTAATGTAAAGAGAATATATATCATATATATCATTTCATTCATCTAACATGTCATGCATTACATACTCTATATTCATTTAATATCCATACTACATAGGCTCATAGGTTACACAAAATACATATATCGTATAGTCACTCTTCTACTTAAAATTAATATTGTACCAATTGGGCATTCATTAAATTCTAGGATTAAAGTATGTTATATATCTTTGTGTTAGCTTTCCGAAACTTTAAACGGATCGCATTTTCGTGTCCGGAAGCTCCCGGAATCGCAAAAAACACCGAAATGCGTTCGTCTTTCGTACAACTGACACTCAAATAATTTTACAGAAAGTTTCACAACGAATTTGGCTTATTAAAATATATATTTGGAAAGCTATCTTCGATACGCTTCTTTTAAAAAAACGGAAGGTTATTTGGAGTTATGAGCTAAAAGTTATGGTATTTCTAAGTTACTCTAGCTACTAAAAACGTGGATAAAAATTATGACAAATTTAGGTAGTTTGAGACAAAAGAAACACAAGTATATAACATAATATATCAAGAACTCACTCTCTACACTAATATATATATATATGAGACACTATAGAACACATCTCCAATACAAAAATATGAGATTAAACATGTAATAATTCATTCATACATAACAACAATACATAGTGTGTCCAAATTTGGGGTTTTCCCACATGGACACAACCACAACACAAAGGACACTCCTATGACCTTCAAATGGACACGAAATGAACACAAATGGAGATACAACCATGGGGATCATTCCTATGGGTTCAAAATATTTCTATATGCATGTAGGGATGGATTAGAGGAGAGATTATACCTTCCGGGAGAGAGATTCAAAGGAAAAGCCTTCCGATACGGCACCGACACGTAGAGATTCCAAAAGGACACGAACGAGCTCCGAATCCTCCCAAACTTGGCTAGCACCCTTTAACCATGGAGTAGAAGAGAAATAAAGAAGATTTGGTGGAAGAAGGGGTTGATTTGGAGATGAAATCAATGGAGGTTCATCTCTAAATTAATTTGGGGAAGAACAAGAGAGAGAAAGTGGATGAAAACAAATGAATGAAGGAGTAACTCACTCCTTATCCCCACATAAGTGGCTGCCCAAAAAGGGTGAGGTGTCCCCTATTTGAATGTCCAAAATGCCCTCCACTAATCTATTTGATTTAAATTAGGAATGGGTTAAAGGTTGAGGTCAATTTAGTCTAGTTTTAAGTCTCTAATTAAACTAAACCTATCCGTAAATAATTAGTCTAACTAATAACTAAAATTAATATCATGTGGACTAAAATTAATATCATATGGGCCATGTCTAACTAGTGTGTGGGTTCCACTAGAGTCAAACTACCCCCCCCCCCCCGGGTCCCCGTTTTAAGTCGGATTGAGTTAAAATTCGAACCCGACTCAAATAACCCCAAAACAATATCATAAATAATAAAATAAATTTCAACTCCAAAATAATATCATAAATAATAAAATAAATTTCAAAAATATTCAAAAATGTAAAATGACAAAAATACCCCTGTTTCTGAAAACTGGAGGTGACAAATCTATCCACCTTAAAAAAATTTCGTCCTCGAAATTAAAACAAAGCAATCACAGGAAACACATGAAGAAAACAATCTCATTCAAATACTTTTCAAAAAAAATCAGCAATAAAAAAAATCTCTTTGAGGCACATCAAACATTTGTAAATAAAAACTGATACGTGTCCGCTACGGACACAAAACCATCACAAAATCACACATATCAAAGGCCAAAATCAACAATCACCAATGCAATAAATATTAAAATAATTCAAAGAGGTCAAATGCAAAATATTCTTAGGCTGGAAATGACATTAAAATATCCTAATCACATGGTTAGGCTTTAGGTCAAACAGTCTCTAGGGTTTCACTAGCAAAACATCAAAATCACAAGTCATGATTTTAAATAGTTTTAAAATAATTTAAAAATTACCAAAAATCATATCATGATTTAAATGTCAAATCAATAAATGATTAAAATTACAAAATTTCAAAATTACCCTCATTTTAGAAAACTGGGTGTTACAAGTCTACACACCTTAGAAAAATTTCGTCCTCGAAATTAAAATGTTCATACTCCTTCTAGGTCAAACCCCCCACAATCAAAGTCTCAGAACTTAAACAATCATACGATTTAAAAGGATGACATACAGGGTCATGGCATACGGTGGTAGTGAAAGTCTCATCTAGGTATACTAGTCATGCTAAATCAAAACGGTCATAGGGTATCAAAATACACAAGCAATCTAGGGTGCTAAACTAGAAAAGATACAGAAATAACAATCATCCAGACTGTAAGGCAGTCTACCATCCTATATAAAAACTGGTACTTATCAAAATAAAATAAAGTTAACTACCATTTATCTAATAAGGGGTACTATTCAAGAAAATCAAAATCAAAAGTTAAAGAATGAAAGCCAATTGCATGGAAATCCAATCACAATATATTTATATATATAGCGTTAGAGAGAAAAAAGCTAGCATTATGTACAAGTTATGTAGTTCGTGTGTGTATGGGTGTATGTGGACATGTTCATATGGTTAGATAGTAGGCATGTGTGTATGTGAAATATACATGAAATTGTACATGAGGACTTGGGTTTCAAACAATAGCTATCCAGTTACACTACTCATGGCATATTGGTTAAACAATCTACAATACGCAACTTATTTACTCATAACATGCATGTCTAACCATATACATATATATATATATAAAGAGGTAGAGATTTAGTCATGTATCTATATACATTATAACATGTCTGCCTAAGCTCTATATGTATCTATATAGATATATGAACATAACATAGAGGGGAAAGAGTTAGGTTACATGGCAGTGTATACTAAGTTAGGGTGGGTGTGTCCTTGTACAGGGTATAGCTTAGTATTGAAAGGTTAAATCCAGTTTTAGTTCAGCATTTACATACAAAATCTGAAAATAAGATAACATTTAAAGCAGTGTAATATTAACATAATGCAGTTTCAGATTTTAGGGGTTTGAAACATCACAACCAACTCAATGCTTCCAATATATCCTAACATGATAGAGAAGAAACCCTAACATACTATCCATATATTTAGCTATGCATACAGTTCAATATTACATATTAAATCTGAAATTGAACTAAATATTGGAAATCAATGTGAAAATGTTAACATGTATTCAGTTTTAGGATTTTGGAGAAATTCAACATCAAACCAACCCAATGTTTATCACAACCTAACATGTAAGAATATGAAACCTAACATTATATCCCTACAACAACAATGTACACAGCTCTTAAATATTACATTTAAGAAAAATAAAATAGCAATTTGAACTACACATTTGGAATTCAGTATTAAGGGTTAATATGCACACAGTCTCAGATTGGACAAATTCAAACACAAAACTCAACCAAATTTTTTTGAATTGAAACCCTATGTATAACATACATGTGCAGTGATATAAAAAAACTATTATCATGAAATTTATATTTAAATTACGAATTTAGCTGGAGAAAGCAGAGAACCAGAAATATTGGGGTTTTAAAAATTTAACATCAACGACATATTAATATGTATTCAGATAGGTGGAAATCAAAGTGTAGCATGCATACGTGTCAGGAAAGTGTCCACTATATAAATTCATATATATTCTCATGTCCCAATATAAAAATTTAATTCTACGTTAAGACCAACATTTAGATTCCTACCAAGATTATAAAGTAGGTGATTGACGAAATCAAGACAGTTTTATTATCATTATTACTTAATACGAGAATAATAGCAAGAAGGAAATAACAATGAAATCCGTTCTGCTTATTTGTTTAAAGAAGGAACCATTTTGAAATTCAGAGTTAAAATATCAAATCCAAGATAAAGTCTAGCAAAATCATCGATTCATTGTATTAAGAAGAAATTCATGGTAAGAAGTTACACAAGGTTTATAAAAACAGCTAAACCTACTCCTAAGTTAAATAATAAGAACTAGACAAAACAAACAAATAATAATTCTTTTTTTTGAATGACTGAAACAAAAGTAGAGAAAATATGTTCAAAAATATTTAAGGTACAATCTGATAATCATATGCGTCTATCCAAAATCATGGTACTCTAAATCCTCGTCATACTAGTAAGCAAGGCTACGATAATCACAAAGTCCTCGACTTAGACACACATCTCTAGAATCGTGGTATTTAACATTTTTGCGGTGCCGCTAGCTTGGCTGCGAAAAAATTAAATTCCCACACCCGAGAAATATATCCAAAATCAGACTATATGTCCTCACCATGCTGGCTAATATGACTATAGAAGACTAGATTCCATAACTTAGATGACCTAGCCCATATAATTTCATCTTGACAAAAATTAAATTAAATCAACAATGGATACCCAAAAATCAAATTTATCAGCGAACATCAAAATTCAAAAATGAACAAAATTCTTCAAATCGTATAAATACAAACTCGGATGCTACAGCTAACATCAAGATTCAAAATTTAACAATCTTCCATCAAAATCAATAAATACAAACTCAAATTCAATAATAATACATCAAAATCAAATTCAATAACAGAAAGTAAAGATAAATCAAATCAAGGAAAAACAGTTTTCAAATCGGAGTTAAACAAGATTCTCAAGGGTCGTCCCAGGAATCTCTCAAGGGATCCTAATTGTGATTGAGTATCTTCAAAAATATATCCTATTCCTACTGCAAGCTGTAGTGGTACTCTAATTCGAATACCACTACACAAACTCGACCTGCATGGGCCACCACTAAAAACGTGTCACGACCCGCACCCACTGTTAGGGTACGAGAACGTAACAACGCCCAGCCTACGCCGCAGTATCGGCGGTAGAACGCTGTCCTAGGTCACAACATCTAACAATATAATGCTAAGCAGTTTATACTCCCCGAATGGGGGTGACATAGCAGATACAGTCTCAATCACGTCTAAGGTAGAGCATGATAAGGATAGATAAAACATAAAATCCAAATGAGATACAGCAGAGAGAAATCTAAGTGTCTAAAATACACAAACCCAGAAATACATCTCAAATCTCAAAATACAGTAATCCTTAAAGTAAATACAACTCCAGACAATAGGAATAACTATCTAAACAACCTCTAAAGTGTCTCATCTAGGCTAGCAGGCAACCTCCAGGCTATCTGTAAAATTTATCAACAGGTCCAGTCAGGACAAGAGCGAGTACAGTACATCTCAACAGTTCATAGCAGGTTAGAAATATAATCATGCAGTAAAGTAAGATACAAGTACTGAAAGAAATGCTGTATGTAAACAGAGAGAGAGTTGTAATAGAAATATTTACTATAAATAGAGACTAACAGTGGCTAGTGAGTCAGAGTACAATATAGACATGTAAATGGCATAGGAAATTCTGATAAGACACTATGGAAGAGATTCTGATAAGATACTACTTGGGTATTATTCACATGTCTACTTCTACTCCCCCGTACCCCCAATCAGCACACAAGGATCCAAATAGGTTATGTTATGATTCTATGTAATAGCTCCCGAAGGGTGGTACATAGTAGTCCCAAGAATGGAGATTCTAGGAGATTCTAGGATACCCAGTAAATGGGATAAGAGATTCTAGGAGACTCTGTGATCATAAGAGTATATGTCACAAGTGATCAAAGAATCAGTGAAGCATAGTGATACCTCATGTAAGTGAAACGCACAGAACATGTAGTACCCGATGCTCCCTAAGGATAACATCTTAAGAAGGGATCCATATTGTACCAATCCGTGTGACCAACGTGACAGTAACAAGTAAAGTAATTTAATATAGGAAATAATTCTAAGCAGGATATAAAATGATCAGAGAATGTACTCGCCTGGTGTCTGAATGTCCAAAGTAAATATAATATTCGAGGAGAGGTGTCTGGCTCCTAATCAGAACAGCACAAGTCACAACAAGTCCAAAATGGCAATATGAAGTTCTATTATGCATTCTACATGATTCTAGGTCAATCTAGACCAAAGTCAACTCTTGGTCAACTTGGTCAACCCTGAAAGTCAAACCTAGGTCAACTATGGTCAAATTATGTCTAACAAGTCTAAATTAGGTCAAACAAGTTATTCTAGGTTTAAACAAACTAAGTATATGCAAATCAAGTATCCAAGAAAGCTTCTAACTCATAGGCTAAGTCACTTGCTAAACTAAGCACAAAACTAAACCATAAGCTAACAAGGCACACAAACTTAGTCATATAATGTATATATATATTATTCACATTCACATATTCATATACATAGATATATATAGGAAAGCTACATATATAGGCACATACATATATATAGAGAGAGAGAAAGAGAGGTAAAAGAGTAAGTGAGTATGTGTGTGTTTGGCATGTGTGTGAAAGGATATGTGTTAATGTTCTAAAATTTAGTGATAGGTAGGTGTATGTGACATGGGATACATGATGTCAAAGGGTGTATGAATGCATGTGTGTAAAAGGTTATAGGTTAACTCAGTTTATAGAAATACATACATACATACTTACCTTGTATACATGCATAATACATATCATGTATATTGCATTTACATGATACATACATGTATACTTGTATTATATTATACTTACATTCATACATATTAGATACTTGTATTTATATTAACATATTGCAAACATTCATTTCATTCATGCATCTATGCATTACCTACATGTTTTATACATATGCATATATTGTATATTCATATCATTTCATACATTAACATAGAGACATACAAACATGCACACATCATATATTTTATACCTTGCATTACCTTACATATCATGTTATATATTATCATTCATTCCTTTCGTATATTACATTATCTTCAAGTTGAATACATCATATATGAATAAAATACATTATCTTACATGCTTGTATTCATATATTACATTCTATATTACCTATATACATGTATTTCCTCCATTCATTCATGCTTGCATTATATACTCTACATTACCATACATGTTATCATTATATATTGCATTACAATATTTATACATTATGCATTCATATCTATCATTACATATATATCTTGCATTCATATCTAGCATTCATTATATACTTTCATGCATACATTGTATATCATTTTTTATTCATGCATTGCTTATATGCATTATATTAATTGCATTCCTACATGCTTGCATTCAACCATATATATACATTAATATAAAGAGAATATATATCATATATATATCATTTCATTCATCTAACATGTCATGCATTACATACTCTATATTCATTTAATATCCATACTACATAGGCTCATAGGTTACACAAAATACATATATCGTATAGTCACTCTTCTACTTAAAATTAATACTGTACCAATTGGGCATTCATTAAATTCTAGGATTAAAGTATGTTATATATCTTTGTGTTAGCTTTCCGAAACTTTAAACGGATCGCATTTTCGTGTCCGAAAGCTCACGAAATCGCAAAAACTACCGAAACGCATTTGTCTTTCGTACAGCTAACACTCAAATAATTTTGCAGAAAGTTTCAGAACGAATTTGGCTTATTAAAATATATATTTGGAAAGCTAACTTCGATACGCTTTTTTTTAAAAAAAAGGGAGGTTAATTGGAGTTATAAGCTAAAAGTAACTGGCATTTCTAAGTTACTCTAGCTACTAAAAACGTGGATAAAAATTATGACGAATTTAGGTAGTTTGAGACAAAAGAAACACAAGTATATAACATAATATATCAAGAACTCACTCTCTACACTAATATATATATATATGAGACACTATAGAACACATCTCCAATACAAAAATATGAGATTAAACATGTAATAATTCATTCATACATAACAACAATACATAGTGTGTCCAAATTTGGGGTTTTCCCACATGGACACAACCACAACACAAAGGACACTCCTATGACCTCCAAATGGATACGAAATGGACACAAATGGAGATACAACCATGGGGGTCATTTCTATGGGTTCAAAATATTTCTATATGCATGTAGGGATGGATTAGAGGAGAGATTATACCTTCCGAGAGAGAGATTCAAAGGAAAAGCCTTCCGATACGGCACCGACACGTAGAGATTCCAAAAGGACATGAACGAGCTCTAAATCCTCCCAAACTTGGCTAGCACCCTTTAACCATGGAGTAGAAGAGAAATAAAGAAGATTTGGTGGAAGAAGGGGTTGATTTGGAGATGAAATCAATGGAGGTTCATCTCTAAATTAATTTGGGGAAGAACATGAGAGAGAAAGTAGATGAAAACAAATGAATGAAGGAGTGACTCACTCCTTATCCCCCCCATAAGTGGCTGCCCAAAAAGGGTGAGGTGTCCCCTATTTGAATGTCCAAAATGTCCTCCACTAATCTATTTGATTTAAATTAGGAATGGGTTAAAGGTTGAGGTCAATTTAGTCAAGTTTTAAGTCTCTAATTAAACTAAACCTATCCGTAAATAATTAGTCTAACTAATAACTAAAATTCATATCATGTGGACTAAAATTAATATCATGTGGGCCATACCTAACTAGTGTATGGATTCCACTAGAGTCAAACTACCCCCCCGGGTCCCCGTTTCAAGTTGGATTGAGTTGAAATTCGAACCCGACTCAAATTACCCCAAAACAATATCATAAATAATAAAATAAATTTCAACCCCAAAATAATATCATAAATAATAAAATAAATTTCAAAAATATAAAATGACAAAAATACCCCTGTTTCTGAAAACTGGGGGTGATAGTTGGTTCGGGTGGCATCTTCTGGAAAGGTTGGACCAAACCTGAGAGGCGAGATCGCCTGAGTGCAATATGTGTTATGCTGATTTCGCCTTTGGAGAGGAACAACAGTTGGATTTGGACGCTAGTTTGTAACCGAGTGATGTGAGGGAGTCATCGGTGGGAAGCTTTCTTCTCTGCGCTCTCCAAATGAGGATCGACCATTTGTTTGAAATGCAGAACTGCAAGTAAGGGGCATTGGAAGGGGAAGGCTCTCTGACTCCTCTGGCTGCAATTCTAGCCGAAGCAAGAGTGAAATCGTCGTCAGCCATCAGGGACCACCTCAGAGTTCCGTCGATGAGCTCCATGAACAGTTCTGCGGTGTTGCGATCGAGGAGAATACGAAGCCAATTCGCCGATGCTCTGCTGTTGGTAGTGACGGTCGTGGGATTGGTGTGTTGGAAGTATCTGGCTTTCATGAAATGAACCCAGATCGAGTTCTCCGTACGAACCTTCCACCACAACTTCATAGGGCTGGCCGCCTCAATATGCGCTAATCTGCTAAAATCCAGACCGCCTTCACTAGTAGGTTTGGCTATGGTATCCCAGCTGGCCCAGTGGTGTTTATATTTGCCGTCGCAGTGGCCCCAAAAGAAATTGGAGAGAAGAGACTCTATGGATGCCAAAACCTTCTTCGGGGGGGAGCAAACCGCCAGAGTGTAGATTAGGATGGAAGAAAGTACATGCTTGATTAGAATCATTTTACCCCCCGGGGAGAGAGTAGCGTTGTGCCATCCTTTGATTTTAATTCTGACCTTTCTGACAAGACCTTCGAAGATGCCCGCATTGGATTTGCCATAAACCAATAGGCATCCGAGGTATGTGAATGGAGGATAAGATGTGGCGAAAGAGGTTAGATTGGTAAGAGTCGCAGAGTGGTTTCTATCGGCTTTATGGTGCGTGTATATGACGCTTTTGTTGGGGTTCACGCGTTGCCCTGAGCATCTGGTGTATTTCTTGATCATATTGTGAACAGCCTCTACCGACCTGATGTCCCCTGCCGAGAAGATGTAGATATCGCCTGCATAAGCCAGATGCATGATCAAGGGGCAACTTGTGGTGGTGTGGAAGTGATGGAATCTGGGAGTTTTGGCTAGGCTGTTAAGATTTTTGCTAAGGGCCTCAGCTGCAATGATGAAGATGGTGGCAAAAAGAGGGTCCTCCTGCCTAACCCCTCGGCTCGATATGAAGAAACCGGCCGCTTGCCTGTTGATGACGGTTGAGAACCATGAATTGTTGATGGATCTGAAGATAATGTCAATCCGTGCTTCGGAGAAACCGAAGGCCTTGAGCACCCAAATCAGAAATTGCCAGTCTAGGTGGTCGTATGCTTTCTCCATGTCCAGCTTGATGGCCACATTACCTCCCCTGGAAGGGAATTTCATACACGTGATCATCTCTTGTGCTAGGAGGATGTTGTCTGTAATGTTGCGCCCTTGGACGAAGCCACTTTGCTCTTTTGAGATAATCTTGGAAAGGAGGGTAGACATGTGAGTCCCGATGATCTTGGAGATTATTTTGTTGGTGAAGGTGCAGAGGCTGATGGGACGAAAATCTTTGAAGGTCTATGGATTGTCTTTCTTGGGATGAGAATGAGGTTGGAACACGAGATGGATTTCGGGTATCTCGCTCCCTGAAAGAAGGCAATGGCCGCTTCACATAAATCTATGGCGATAATGTCCCAGCAGGTGCGGAAGAAAACCCCAGAGAAGCCGTCGGGGCCGAGGGCGCTGTGCTCATTCAGGGCCCACACCGCCACTTTGACTTCTTCAGCGGTCGGGTTGGCCTTAAGCTGTTTGTTCTCTCTCTCGTTGATCATTCGAGGAATCTTGGAAAGGAGATCGTTGTCTTTGAGGATAGGGTCTTTGGCGAATAATCTTGTGTAGTAGTTAGCGGCAGCTTCTTGAATGCTCCTTTGATCTTTCAGGATACGGCCGTTTTCTTCTGAGATTTGATGCAGATTCGGTTTTTGTCTCCGGCCTTTAACGCATGAGTGGAAGAATGTCGACCGTTTTCTTTCATGAGTTGTATTTATATTACTTCTACTTCGGGATGTGATGATAACACTTAATTTTATTTATTTTCTGGTTGTATCGCACTTTGATATCCTCCTAATCTATATCGTGCTATTATTTCTTCTTAGCTTTGTGATTGAGTTGTATCTTATGAGATTGTCCACCTTAGGGAGAGTGTTTATGGACAGGTACTATGTACTATATTTAGTAGTTGTTGAAACCTAGGACTTCGTTCCATCGCCGACACTACGACGTAGGCTGGACGTACCCATGGTCTCGTGCCCTTACACTGGGTGTGGGTCGTGACAGTGCTATTTAAAAATAAATAACACATAGAAACTTGATTAAGTGGCACCATTGAAATGTGTGTAGTAGGCTCAAAATAGGTCAAACCCATATATTGGGTCATTTGGTTTGGATCGAAGTTGAGTCCCGAAATTAAATTAGAAAAATATGACAAATTTTATGATAGATTGAAAATTAGCCTAAATTTACCCAAAAGTTGTGCGACAAAAATAGAATACAAGAGAATGAGTTTGAGTGGGACATGATATATCAAGGTGAAGATAAACTTGTCTAGATCAACACGTGAAAGGCGTTTCGAGAGATTGACATTTCTTGTGCTCCAAATATCAAAGCTACGACAAAGTATATTTATAATCAAAATTAAATATAAAATATAATTTAATAAATAAAAATCATATTAAATAAAATAAAAAATCCTAAAAAATAGGGTGCTTACACATAAAGTCTATCATCAATGTAGTCAAGGCCTGCTGCATGGTGTCAGAAATAACAGGAGCAGGAGACGGGGCAGGTGTAGGAGCCGGAGCCAGAACCGAAGTAGGATCAACCAGAGTAGCAGTAGCAACCGAAGGTGCAGATTAAGTAGCCGAAATAGGAGCAGATTGACGATCTCTCATCTTTCTCATCTGCCTCTGAAAGTCGTACATCATCGTCCACATCTACTGCATACTAAGCATGCCAAGAGGAGTAGTACCGGAGGTATCATACTGTGATGACGTAGGTGGAGGTGGAGATGGATGTGGAGGAGGAGCTCTTAAGTAAAACGACGACTGTGATGCCAAAGATTCGGTATCGTACACACTGCCACCTTTCCAGTCATGCCCCAGTAGCATAATACGAAGAACGGAAGTATGGCACGGCCAGCTACGCACTATGGAGTACACCAGAACCCCATAATACGGTCATGGTTGTTATTAGACAAGGGGTTCCACGCTACAATCAAGTCTCATGTGGTCTCACAAAATTTTTAGCTCTCAAACAATCAACCAAGGAGCAGTAAATAATGAGCATTTAAGATAAAGAAGCAAGACATCCTCGACGCTCTATCAAAATAATCAAAAAAAACAAGCTATACAAAATGATGAGCTAGTACAGTGCTAAGGGTATAAAATCATACGTCAGCTGCAGTATGAATAAGTACAATCATGTAAAGGAAATAAATATCAAGAATATCCGGCTAAACAAGTGTCGGTGGCTAAACATCCAAAAGATACAAGATGCTAATGAGTCGTGGAAAAGAAACCCACTCAAGTTCTGCAGCGACCATCCTCCTGGCACACACCATCTGTCAAATAATAAGCTGGATCCTCGGGCTCTAGATCTAGCCAAACAAAACTAGTGGGATCAAACCCAATTAACAAGTACAACAAGGAAGCATGAGTGAATAAAACAAAATCCAAATAATACATAAGTATGACCTGTGCCATAATAAAAAACATATAGCCTATCATCGAGGCAGTATGACACCCCTACACCAAACAAGGACAGAGGTATCGTATCACTCCAAGATTGGATACATCCTCCGACCATTGTCAAGCT
>JANAVB010009196.1:10105565-10143065 GCA_029216955.1 Iris pallida
ATTCATCCCAATGTGTGTGTTGTAGAACTTACTGTTGAATCCGTCCGGTCCTGGAGCTTTATTAGGGTCGGCCTTTTTCACCACTGCTTCTATATTTTCAAATGTGACTGGCGCCATAAGTAGTAAATTCCCTTGTTGGTTTACCAGCTTCCTGTATGTGAGATTCGAAAATTCTTTGACATAATCTTTCTGGTTTTATAGCAGTTTGTAGTACGCAACCGCTTCTTCTTGGATATCACTCGCCACGGAGACCTCCTGACCTTGAGCATCTATAATCTTCTGAATATGATTTCGATGCTGACGGGTTCGGATTACATCATAGAAGAATTTTATACAGCGGTCTCCATCCTTCAACCATTGGCATTTGGCGCGTTGGGCCAAATTAATTTCCTCTTGGAGAGATAGACCGCGAACCTCCTCGAGTAGCAATTTCTCCCTCCTAGCCAGGAGCGGGTCTTGGGGAAGGTCCTAGAGGCGGCTCTGTACCTCCCGCAGCTCCCCTTCTTTTTGGGTTAGCTCTGTATGCGGTCTTGTTTTGACCTATTTCTTCAAAGCTTCTTTAATGGCTTTGAGTTTTTGGACAAATTGAAATTGTAGGTTGCCTTCAATTATTGACCGCATACCCTCCTCCACCACTAAGTTGTACCCCATTGCAAGAGGCCACGCATTATTGTTCCTGAACGGTCGAGCGTGGTGGTCCGTTGCAATGGCCACGCATTACTGTACCTAAACGGTCGAGCACGGTGGTCCGTTGTAGTTGTCATCCAGATTAGAATAGGCGAGTGGTCACTCGTTGATGGAGCTAACCCTTCCGCAATGGCCTGTGGATATGTGTCAAACCACCCACCATTGCCCAGTGCTCGATCCAACTGACATGCGATCCGATGGTTAGTAGATCTGTTGTTCCAGGTCCACATATGTCCTGACCGTTCTAGGTATTTCAACCCCGCTTGCATTAAGCACCTCTGAAAGTCAGCGAGAATCGAATCTGGAACACGCCTCCCTCCTACTTTTCATGGCTGAAGAGTATAGCATTAAAATCCCCTGATATGAGCAACGATATGTGGTATTGGGAGTTGGCCAACTCACCAATATGAGCAATGTCCTGCCACAGATGCTCCCTTCGCCATCTATCATTATGCCCATAAACCACGCCAAATAGGAAACAGAAGCCGCCCATATTTATAAAGGGTCCTGTAATAACTTTTTCTGATTGATGGATGACCTGGCAACTCCAGGTCCTATTATCCCACATTAGCCAAATACGCGCCATGTCACACTGGTTCAAATTATTAACCTATGACCAGGAGTGGGGGGTCCTCCTCTTTATCTTTTGTTCTGACTTTACTTTTTTTTAGTAAAGCAATTATAGTGCTTTGAGACTTCTTCATTATTGCTTTAATCTCTCTCCATCTTCCCAACGAGTTAGTGCCTCTAGTGTTCCATGTTAAAACTGACATTAAGAATTAATATTTGGACCCCTTGTACCTACCAGACTCACCATAAGGTTAGTGGTGACTTCGGTCATAAATGCTCATTGCAGTCCTTCTTCATCTCTTTTCTGGACATTAGCTTCCATCTGGAGTTGTTTTTTCCAATCTGGGTTTGCCTCATACAGATTACCTTGTGTCTCATCTAGTTCTTGAAGAATTGAATATCTGGAACCATCTCTACCCTCTGCCGCATATGCTTCTTCTTCCTCGCATAGTTTAAAAGATTCTTAGGTGCCATGTTATTGCTTCTCTCTTGTATCCTCACCTCTGTTTGGCTCGTCTTCCTCTTGTACGTCTATTTGTTGGCCACGCTTGTGTTTGTTGGTCCCTCTATCGTAGCATTTCCTGTCCGTGGTTAGGTCCTCATTAATTCTCCGTTCACCATTGGGTTCATCCTTGGTGCAGTTATTATCTGCATATCTTTTCGACCATGCTCTTGCGGTTCCTCATTCGCCTCCTCTTCTCGTGCCTTTCCTCCTCCGCCATGTGAGTGTCTTCCCCCCTCTGGCCGTCATCTTGTGAAGGTAGTTGCATCTCTGGACCTCCTTCTCTCTATCTGGGGCTGCGACCGTATATATCCTCACCATGTGGCCGAAAATACCACAATGTGTGCACACTGGAGGAACCCACTCGTAGTCCACCACTTGTGTCCTGATTTTCTATGATGGTAGTTCATATTCCACGACCCATGGCAGAGTGGAAGATGCTTCAGTTTCGACAAAAACCCTGGCATAAGACGTGCTCAAAGAAGGAATTCAGCAAACGGACGCGGACATACAATACAGGAGCACACTGGAGGAACCCACTCGTAGGCCCTCATCTGACGGACGCGGCCATACAAATGGACGCGGCCACGACAAAAACCCTGGCCGAAACTACCACAACGTGTGCATACTGGAGGAACCCACTCGTAGGCCCTCATCTGCTATGTACGTCTGAACTTCAGCCTGCCCCCTCGCGCCTTTATAATGTTGGCCGGATGAACCTGCCTCTTGTGCACCTCTTGGTCCTGTTGTCTGATAGGGAGGCCTTTGAACGCCCATTGGCCCTTGTCAATTAGGAGGTCTCACCCACCCTCGTGCGCCCTGGACCGGCATGTCACGACCGCACCCGAATATTCGGATATGTGTCAGACACATCCAGCCTATGCTATGAGTCATAGCTTAGTAAGCTTTTATAAACCTTTAATTATCTTTAAATATTGAATTGAATCAGATTTATCACGGCATCTATATCGAGATCTACTAGAAATAGGTCCAAAGGTGTCACTTAGTTACATTCCCAAAGTAAGAGTAAACTGGAGACAAGTCCAGCAAAATGAATGTTAACTATTTATTACAAACCAAGTTCAAAAGCAAAAATATAAGCTAAGCTATATGGTATTCTCTAACAGGGACATCCTCTGGGATGTGGGCTAGCATCTCAGTGGCAGGTCCATAGTATGAATTGCAAAGCAACTCCTCCTCATTCAATTCACCTGCAACGATCCAATCAGGAAAGGAGCAAAGTACAACCCTATAACTTACAGTTACTGAAGCATAGAAAAGGACAAATATGGAAAGACATGAAAATAAGGAAATGACAACTAGAATTTGTAATTGCAACAAGAAATAACAGTTGCATATGACAAAAGATATGAATTACGTAAAGTGAATTTGAAAAGCTAGTAGACATGTGATCGGCTATAATAGGAGAACTTGTAATATGTAAATAAAGACAACATGGGGATACGGCATTGACTACACGTACATAATGTGCAGTCAATCTCGGATACATGTACTACACTACGGGCTTGGATCACATGTTAACTAGACATTTCCCCAACCCATGCAAGTGTAAGACAAGTGTAAGAGGAATACAACATGTAACATGAAAGAATAGTACAATTTGAAACATGTAAGGAAGGTATAACTTAAGAAGTGCTAATTACAACTTAAAATACTTGTAAAGAACAACTTGTAGGAAAAGTGAGAAACAGGTAACGCAAGTCTAATATACGAAACAGAAATCATGAATAGAAATGTAAAGTTATAGTGTACTTGTCTTATTTTACCGAAGATGATCATTGTTAAATGTTGATGTCCAAAATCCTCAAGCTGTAACAAGGTATAATGTTTTTTAGTTTAAAGGTTAAGTTCTATCTATGTGTTGTGCTACTTTACGGGATCACGTTGTGCTATACATGGCACACTAGTTCTAATATTGAACATTAAGACTAATACAATATTTAATACACATCAAAATTAAGTCTTACTAAGTTAAAATCACAAGTCATGGATTACTTATATTTTACAGGAATTTAATAATAATTAAAATATTTTATTTTAATTATTAATAAATAAAGTATTTATGAAAAGGGGTCCGACAATATTCGTTTAAATAGTTAGAGGTCTCAAACTAACAAGCTACTATTTTTCATTAGTCAAAATTAGGCAAAATAATGAAGGTATCAAGTTTGTAGAATTTTAGACCGAAACTACTATTTATAGAATTATTTGAATCAAAAACTATTTTAAAAATAAATATTTTTAATTAATTGTTAACAGAAACTAATCTTTAACATATCAAACCTAATGTATAATTAACATGTAAATATATAAAAATGATCTACAGAAAATCTAATATTTGATTTTGTATTTTGTTTAACTTTATAGCACTGTTTAATATTTACTAAAAATTAATATACATAAAATACATTAAATAGTACTTTTAGTTTTTAATTAATAGAAAATATAAATAATAATATTTAATGCTGAAACATTTACAAATAAATACTACATATGAAAACACTAATTATTAGTATTTTTCCAACATTTATTAATAGTATTAAACATTCATTAAAAATTAGAGTACATAGTTTTCATAATTTTCTAATTACTGTTTTTAATTACATTATAATATATTTAATGAATAAATAATTCTGCAAAAACTATAAATGAATACTAACATTAAAATTACTATTTACCTTAAATTTTACACAGTATAAAAAATATAAAATACAGAACATATGATAAAATAATACAATTTTTGTATTACTAACAGTTTACACACACACACACACACACACACACACACACATATATATATATATATATATATATATATATACACAAAAACACAGAGCCAGGGCTCAAACTCAGGATTCCTAGGCAAGGTCTTAACATAGCTGCTTTGACCAATAGGTCAGATTTGGTTCTATGTCAGAAACAGAACCCAACAGTTTATATTTCATCCTAGACACTATATATATTTTAAAAAATGAGGGCTCGAACTCTGGTCCACGAAGATAGAGACTAAAAGATGGGCCGATGGCCACTTGGCCAAGCTCAGTTTCATGTTATTAAAGGATCTCTATTATATATAAAGTATAACAGGGCTAGAAATCTCACCGGGGAAGAAGGTGGCGGGCGGGCGGTGTTGCTCGCGCGCTATCGCGTATGGGCGACACGTAGTCGGTACGGAAGTGGGGTTGGCGTCAGAGCAGAAGGATGTTTCATCGGTTGTCGACGAAGCTCGGCTCGTCGGCTCGGGAACATAAGGGTGGAAGGGAGGAGGGTGGTATGAAGAAAAATGAAGGATCAAACTCTATATATTGGAAAAAAGAAGAAAAAGAAAAATTGATAGGCTCTTCGACTGTTCTCAAAAGTTTGAACGTAAAATGGTTACGTGTTTTAATAAGAAGAATGAATGAACATCATTTATTTTTGAAATTAGAACTTCCCTTGCCCAAGCCGTTGGATATATTGAAGGGCCCCTGGTGATTTTCAACCACAACCTACCATCCATTCAATCGCTCACAAAGTTTATCAATGTTGTTGTTCCACTTTCCATGCAATAGTTGTAAATAAGTCCCCCCCCCCCCCCAATTTATATTTTACAACTAATCCAAAAGTGTAATTTACATAACTTAATTTCTAATATTGTAAGGAATTATTTATTACATACAAACCAAATTCTTATTTATTATTTAGTAACAAATTTTCCATTTACTTAAAACCAAAACATTAATTATTAACTATTTATTGTATGTTTATTTTGATTTAAACTTTATTTAATTATAATATTATAATTAAGCAAAAAATTTGTAGAATTCCTAATTTATTTATTTTGAAAAGTTGAGTTACAAAACTTCCCTCCTTGAAAAATTTCGTCCTCGAAATTTCCAAGGGTAGGGTAAATACAATCATACCTGAAAAAGGTACGGATATTCCTTTCTCATCTTATCCTCTCTCTCCCAAGTTGACTCTCCCGGAGAGTGGTGCCTCCATGCAACCCGGACCAAGGGTATAACAGTGTTTCTCAACCTCTTCTCCCTTCGATCCAGTATCTCCACGGGCTGCTCCAAGTAGGTGAGGCTAGGTCCAACCTCCAGCTCTGAGTAATCCAAAACGTGACTGGGGTCTGGAATGTACCTCCTCAGCTGAGAAACATAGAAGACGTTGTGGACGCCCTCCATGTTTGGTGGTAATGCAACTCTGTAAGCCACCTCTCTAACTCTGCTAAGTATGGTGAAGGTTCCAATATATATGGGGCTCAGCTTTCCCCCTCGACCAAATATGATCGTCCCTCGAGTAGGAGATATCTTCACAAACACCATATCCCTATTAGTAAATTCCAAGGGTCTTCGACTGTTATCGGCCCAATGCTTCTGTCTGTCTCGGGCAATGCTGAGTATGTCTCTGATCATCTTGACATTGTATGTAGCCTCTGTGATCATCTATGGTTCAAGCATAACTCTCTCTCCAATATCATCCCAAGAGAGCGGTGTCCTGCAACGTCGTCCGTACAGTGCCTCAAATGGTGTCATCCCAATGCTAGCTTGGTAGCTATTGTTGTATGAGAACTCTACCAAGTGCAGATGATCCTCCCATGATCCGTCGAAGTCCTCAGCATGTCCTCCAAAGTCTGAATGGTCCTTTCGGATTGTCCATCAGTCTAGGGATGGTACGCAGTGCTGAACTTCTACTGAGTACCAAGTCCTTCCTGTAGGCTCTTCCAGAAGTACAAAGTGAATCGGCTATCTTTGTCGGACACAATACTCACTGGGACTCCATGAATTCGTATTATCTGTCTTATATATAGCTCCGCCAACTTCTCAATGGAAAGTCCCGCTTTGAAGGGAATAAAATGAGCCAATTTTGTTAGTCTATCGACTATAACCCAAATAGCATCCTTCCCTCCTTGGGAATGAGGAATCCCTGAGACGGAGTCTATCGTGATGTGTTCCCATTTCCACTCCGGAATGGGTAATTGTTGTAGCAGTCCAGCTGGCCTCTGTCTCTCCGCCTTCATCTACTGGCAGACAAGGCATTGAAAAATGAATCTGGCAACGTCCCTCTTCATACCATACCACCAGACGTGTTCCCGTATGTCCTTGTACATCTTGTTGGCACCAGGATGTATAGAATACTACGACTGGTAAGCTTTTTGCATTATCTCCTCTCTCAAACTACCTTCCGGTACGCACAGTCTAGTGCCATGCCTCAATGATCCATCGTCAGCTATACTAAAATCATCCAGAAGTCCTGCATCTACTTGTGCTCTGAGTTGACGAAGCCTAATATCAAAGAACTGAGTCTCCTTGATCTTCTCCATTAGGCTAGACTAGATTTGCAACTCATTATCTGCATCTTCGCTCTAAGTAGAATGATCTCTACATCGAGCTTCTCTAAGTATTCAAGGAGATGTATGTCCATAGTCAGATACATAGCCATCGGGTATCTGCTAAGTGCATCCGCAACAACATTAGCCTTTCCAGGATGATACTAGAGGTTAATGTCAAAATCCTTCATCAACTCTAGCCATCTTTGTTGTCTCATATTCAGCTCTTTTCGGGTAAGCACATACTTCAAGCTCTTGTGGTCTGTGAAGATTTTCACACGATCTTCATATAAATAGTGTTTCCATAGCTTCAGAGCGAATATTACTGCTGCTAGTTCCAAGTCGTGGGTAGGGTAGTTCTTCTAATGAGTCCGTAACTGCCTAGATGTATAAGCAATTACTTTTCCATTCTGCTGGAGAACGCATCCCAACCCCTTCACTGAGGAATCGCTATAGATAGAAAATCCTCCGTTGCCCGAAGGTAATACCAATACTGGTACGGTCGTCAGTCTTTTCTTCAGCTCCTCAAATGCTGCATGGCATTCTTCTGTCCAAATGTACTCCTCATTCTTCATTGTCAGCTTGGTCATAGGCTCAGCTACTTTTGCAAAGTCCTTCATGTACTTTCTGTAGTAGCCAGCTAAGCCTAAAAAACTCCTGATCTCTGCAACTGACTTTGGAGCGGTCCACGTCTCTACTGCTGCAATCTTCTTCGGGTCCACTGTAATACCTTCTCATGTGACCACATGACCAAGAAACTCCACTTGGTCTAAGAAAAACTCGCACTTGGATAGCTTGTCGTACAATTTCTCTTTCCTCAGGATCTCCAATACTATCCGTAGATGCTCAACATGTTCTTCATGAGTCTTCGAATAGATAAGTATGTCATTAATGAATACTACGACAAAATTATCTAGCTACTCATGGAAAATCTTGTTCATAAGGCTCATGAAGGTGGCAGGTGCATTTGTGAGTCCGAAGGACATAATTAGGAACTCATACTGCTCGAACTTGGTATTGAATGCAGTCTTCGGAATGTCTTCAGCCCTCACCTTCACCTGGTGATATCCCGACCTCAGATCTATCTTCGAGAATACCTTTATCCCGCTCAACTGATCAAATAAATCGTTTATCCGAGGCAAATGATATTTGTTCTTGATAGTAACATTGTTCAAGGCCCTATAGTCGATGCACATTCTAACTGTGCTATCCTTCTTGGGCACAAAAAGAACTGGTGCTCCTTATGGCGATGCTCCAGATTTGATGAAGCCCTTGCTCAGAAACTCATAAATTTTATCCTTCATCTCCTTGGATTCCTTGGGGCTCACTCTATAGCAGCTTTAAGGTTCCGGTCTTGATCCCGAAATCAGATCTATAGAGAACTCCACATCTCTGTTAGGCAAAAGACCTGAAAGATCTTCTGGAAAAACATCCATGAGTTCCGTGATAATAGGATAGGGAGGTACTTTCTCTTCAACTATAGCAGCAAAGTTGGACTCCCCCATAATCTCTGGCATAGCTCTTCTCACTCTAAATACCTCCTTTCCCGGGGGACTGAAATTATACTGCCCCCGAAACAATCTATGACCGCATGTGAGTCACTAAGCCAGTCCATTCCCAGTACGACATCATACCTGGGAAGAGGTATTACGAAGAATTGTGCCCTAACCTCTCTTCCAGCTAAGATGATAGGACAGCTATACATACTACTAATGGATACTGCTCCCCCTCCCGTCATAACTCTACCAATTTCTTTAGTAGGTCTAGTGATAAGGTTATGTCTATGAACAAACTCAAGCGATAGAAAACTATTTGAAGCGACAAAATCAAATAATGCAGTAACTGGATAAGAATGTAGTAAAATAAGACCTGTGATGACGTCAGCTACTAGCTCCTTTTCTGACTCTGGTACTATCTCCAGTACTGGCTTTTGTGCATCAACAACCATGGCATAGGCTCTCCCCTGAGTCGCTCTCTGTTGTTGCTGATGTTGCCCAAACCTCTGCTGCTGGGTCGGGAGCGGTGCTCTAGGCTGAGATACAGCATGTCCTGGTGGTGCGGGAGCTCCTGTCCTGATGACTGCTCGGCACTCCCGAAGTTGATGTGTGGCAGATCCACAAGCGAGACAATGTCTGAGTCTCTTCCTGCAGACTGCATGCTCATGACCAGGCCTCCTGCAGTAAGTG
The DNA here is from genome assembly GCA_029216955.1 of Iris pallida. Lineage (NCBI taxonomy): Eukaryota > Viridiplantae > Streptophyta > Magnoliopsida > Asparagales > Iridaceae > Iris > Iris pallida. Next base: position 10,114,846 of record JANAVB010009196.1, read on the forward strand.
CATATAATAGGAGCTGCTCTCTATTGTTGGGGTGCTGGTGCCCTAAGAGGTGGTCGATATGCCTGTTGCTGAAATGCTGGTGGTTTCGACTGATATGCAGGGTGCTTAGCAGGGCCCTCATGGTGACTGGTACCAGCATATAGCCTCTTGTTGCAAGCCATCAGATGAGCCTCTAAACTTCGTGCTAACTCCAAGCTCTGATATTAGCTCGTAGATCCACTAGCCATCAGTAGGACGCTAATCTCTGGAGCAAGTCCGTAGCGAAACCTACTCTCCATCTCCTCAGGATCTGCCACCAAACTGGGGGCAAAATAGCTCAGACGGCTGAACTCTGCAGCGTACTCCTCAACTGAGCGGTTCCCTTATTCTAGGTTCTGGAACTGATGTCCCAACGCCTCCCTGGCTGTAGCAGAGAAGAACTTCCTCTTGAATAGAGTATTGAACTTCTCCCAGGTGACTTCCCCCATGGTGAAAGTAGGTTCATTCTTGAACCAGGTAGCAGCTAGGTATGTTAGTACAAACCCTACTACCTCGACTTTGAGGTCGTCCGGCAGTCTAGCTCCGTTGAGCTTCCTCTCCACAACATCTAACCAGTCGTCGGCATAGATGATGCCTTCGATTCCCTTAAACTCCTTCGGGTCCAGCTTCATAAAGTCTTGCACGTTCCCGATTCGGGGCTGAGGCTCTTTAGGTGGTGGTGAGTGTAGAAGCATAAAAATTTTTCAGCAAACACAGCTCCATGCGCCCAAGTCAAGAGAAGCTCCATGCGTCCAGTCAGTATGACTCCATGCGCCCACTGAATGAAGCTCCATGCGCTCACTGAATGAATCCCCATGCGCCCAGTTCAAGTGCAACTCCATGCGTCCAAGACAAGCTCCCCCAAAAGGAGGGCACATAGCCTGAGACATGGCTATGCGCCCAAGCCAGACTCAGTCAAAGCCATGATCAAAATGTGTACCGAAGCGCATGGCCACATCAGTCTCCACGAGCAGTCGTGCACCGAAGCATGCGGCCACGTCAACACCACGGCCAACCTACGATCTCGTAGCCTGTATACGCCTACACCCTATGCGCCCAAAGTAGGACTATACGCCCACATAAGAACCAGCGTGTCTCTTCAGTGGACGCATAACATCATTCTAGATCGAGAACGACTATAAAAGGGGGGCCTCATCCCTCTTCAAAGGACAGAACGGAGAGCATTTTCAAGAGCCAAATTGCTGCACTTCTTGCCAGTGAGCCGAGAGTTAGCAATTTTCTTAGGTTTTCTTCCACTTTTGTAATCGGAGTGTCAACGGAGTAAAGGAGCAACTGCCGCTCGATCTCCATCATCCCATTCTCTAGAATTCTTTTTTTTGTACTGGGGGATCCTCAGCGCAGGATCTCTCAGGCGTACTCGATTTGTGGTGCCTTGCGCCAATAAAAAGAAAAGACAGCATTTTTTCTTCTTTTTTATGTGTGTCCACAAAAATGGCGACTCTGCTGGGGACTACCTTTTTCTCTGACAAGAAGTTGGTGACGTAATTCGATACGGACGAAGTGGGGAGTACTCAGAAGATGCTGATCGTAAAATTCGATCAGCAGGTGTTCGAAGAGATGCTCTCGAGGGACGGCTCTACTCCCTCAAAATCAGCGAAGCCAAACAAGTCTCGCAAGACTTGGCTTCCGAAGGCTCATTGCGCATATCATGCTAGTGTCATAGCAGATATACAGCTGGAGGACTCTTTCACCTGGGCGCAGGACTCTGCCACAGAAGTCGTCCCCCAAATGGAGAAGGCTCACACCGTTCTGGGCTCTACTAGCCCAGTGACTTCTTCCCTCCATAACCAACAACAGAGTGTTCAACACTCGAGACTTGGCAGAGGAAAACACCACGATGCTAAGGATCGAGGTATACGGCACTCTGGCCAGACCCGACGAGGCTCACAAATGAAGGAGGCAGAACTGGAAGAAAACAGCGCTGCTCCACCAACCATGCGCCCAAGGGAGTGTTTGGGTGCATAGCCCCAACCAGAACACTTATGTCTTCAACAGGCTGGACACTCAGAGTCATGCGCCCAAGGCTATGCGCCTAGGCTCTCTGGATCCATACTATGCGCCCAGGCTCTCTGGATCCATACTCTGTGAGTACTTCTAGACCTCTTCAACTTATCCATATGGATCTTTTTGGTCCTAGTAGAGTTGCTAGCCTTGGAGGCAAGCTTTATGCTTTTGTTTCAGTTGATGATTTTTCGAGATTTACTTGGGTTATTTTTCTTGCTTGCAAAAGTGATACTTTTCGTGAATTTGTTGCCTTTTGTAAATGTGTTCAAAATGAGAAAGGTTTTTCTATTAACAAAATTAGAAGTGATCATGGAAGAGAATTTGACAATGCCGATTTCAAAAGATTTTGTGAAAAGAATGGTTTTGGACATGATTTTGCTTGTCCATGAACTCCTCAACAAAATGGTGTTGTGGAGAGAAAGAATAGAACCCTTGGCGATATGGCCCGGGTTATGTTAAACCAATATAAGCTCCCCCAATATTTTTGGGCGGAAGCCGTTAATACAGCATGTCATGTTATAAATAGGGTCTTGATTAGACCTATTTCTAAGAAGACTCCTTATGAGCTTTGGTTTGACAAAATTTCCTCTATTGAATATTTTAAATTTTTTGGTTGTAATTGTTTTATTTTGAATACCAAGGATAACCTAGGCAAGTTTGAAGAAAAAGCCTATGAAGGAATATTCCTTGGATACTCTACTCATAGTAAAGGTTTTTGTGTTTTTAATAAAAGAAGTCTTATTCTCGAAGAGTCAATCAATGTCTCTTTTAATGAACTTAACTCTTTTATATTCTCCTCTTCCGAGGATATTGATGACATCTTGTTTGGGTTGGAGAACTCCTCTATTGAAGATCGTCCTTCTTCATCTAACAATGAAGTTGTGACTCCATCAAAAGAGTCTCCTCCTCTCGAGCCTCCTCAAAAGGATCTCCCAAAAGAATGGAGATTTGTCACCAATCATCCTAAGGAGCTTATCATTGGGGATCCTTCCTCCAGTGTTAGTACTAGATCTGCCACTCGTGATCTTTGTGCAAACGTGGCTTTTATCTCTCAAATAGAGCCTAAAAATGTTAATGATGCTTTTCGTGATAAATTTTGGATGATAGCAATGCAAGAGGAGTTAAATCAATTTGAGCGAAACAAGGTTTGGGAACTTGTCCCAAAACCTAGCAATCACCCCATCATTGGAACAAAATGGGTGTTTCGCAACAAACTTAATGAAGATGGGTTAGTGACTCGTAACAAGGCCCGATTGGTTGCTCAAGGCTATAACCAAGAGGAAGGCATTGACTACGAAGAAACCTATGCTCCGGTTGCACGTCTTGAATCCATTCGTATGCTTTGTGCTTTTGCTTGTTTTAATGACTTTAAGCTCTTTCAAATGGATGTTAAGAGTGCTTTTCTTAACGGTATTATTAAGGAGGAAGTTTATGTTAAACAACCTCCCGGCTTTGAAGATTTTCAATTTCCTAACCACGTATTCAAACTCCACAAAGCCCTTTATGGCCTCAAACAAGCTCCACGTGCTTGGTATGAGCGCCTTAGCTCCTTTCTTGTTTCTCACAATTTTTCAAAGGGGAAAGTCGACACAACACTCTTTATCAAATCCCATAATGGCACTCTCTTATTGGTTCAAATTTATGTCGATGACATTATTTTTGGTTCTACTAACATAACACTTTGTGTAGAATTTGCTAAAGTTATGTAGGAAGAATTTGAAATGAGTATGATGGGTGAACTTTTTTTCTTTTTGGGGTTACAAATCAAACAAGGACCCAAAGGAACCTTCATCAATCAAGCAAAATATACAAAGGACCTCCTCAAGCGTTTCGAACTCGACTCATCCAAATCAATGAGGACTCCTATGGCCACAACGACAAAGCTTGACAATGATGAAGATGGCACATCAGTCGACATTTGTAAGTATAGAGGTATGATCGGTAGTTTACTTTATTTAATGGCTAGCCGTCCTGATATCATGTTTAGTGTTTGCTTGTGTGCACGATATCAAGCCAATCCAAAGGAATCACATTTGTGTGCCGTTAAGCGCATTTTTTGTTATCTCAAAGGCTCCATTAACATGGGCCTTTGGTATCCGAAATCTTCATCCTTTGAGCTTCACAGCTTTTTGGATGCGGATTTTGCCGGATGCAAGATTGACCGAAAAAGCACTAGTGGCACAAGTCAATTCCTCGAGAAGTCTTTGGTATCGTGGTTTAGTAAGAAACAAAATTCTGTTGCTCTTTCAACCACTGAGGCCGAGTATATTGCGGCTGGTTGCTGTTGTGCACAAATTCTTTGGATATCACAAACACTTTTAGATTATGGCATTTCTCATTCTTGCACCCCTATTAAATGTGATAACACTAGCTCAATCAATCTCACGAAAAATCCGATTTGTCACTCACGCACGAAGCACATTGAAATTAGACACCATTTTCTTCGTGACCATCAACAAAAGGGAGATATTCATCATGAATTTATTGATACTACTTATCAGCTAGCCGATATTTTCACCAAACCGCTCCCGGAAGATCGTTTCACCTTCCTTTGCCAAGAATTAGGTATTTTATCCTTTCAGCCATAATTCTTCTTGGCCGGCACACCGACGGTATACAGCGGTATACCGACGGCATGCCATTTTTCGACTCAGAATTTGGTTCTGTCTCGAAACTCGGCATACCATCGGTATACGTCGGCATACCGACGGTATACCGGATCGCGGCGGACAGCCTTTCTAATCCAGATCCGGGCCCACCTTTCTTCCTTTCTCTCCTTATTCCTCTCAACCCTCATTTAATTCCTTCACATCCATCACATCCCTATTAATTACCCTCTCATCTTTCCAAATTCATAACTTCCCATCACTTTAATTACCCATCTCTTCACATCCCCTATTTACTCCTCTTTTTACTCCCCTTTCATCATTTCCAACCCTCTAACCCTTCATATCCCCCATTACTTCCCTCTACAACCGTTCCCCAACCCACCCTCCCATTTCAAACTCTAACCTTTCATCTCCCTCCTTCTCTATTAAAATCCTATTTCTTTTATTTCTTCTCCCTACTCATCTCATCCTTACCTAAACCCTATCTTCCTCCTCCAACCGTCCTCCATGGCCAACCCGAAGCGTCCCCGCTCCTCCTCCACCTTCTTCAACCCTTTCACTCTGGTGGCTCTCCCTCACGGGTATGATCAGCAGGTCTTTACCTCATCCTTGGCGGGTGAGACATGGTTCCAACACTTCGTTCATCATAATGTCTTCAAGGGCCGAGCAATCAATTGGAATCTCTTTCCCGGCCATGTCTCTCTATTTGACGAGGTCGGACTCTCTTGCCTCCTTCGACGTCAGATTCCCATCTACCCCGCCGCCGTCCGTCTTTTCTACTGCAACTTGGTCCCGGACAACGAGCACGGCGCCATTCAGTCAATGGTCAACGATCGCCATTTCCGTCTCACGTCTCGAGACATTGGCAACATCTTCGGCATCCCGGACAGAGGGGAAGCTTTGCCGTCCTTGGCTGCTCTTCACTCCTCGGCGGCGTCCCCCTTCGACCAGTTCTGCCACATCATCTGCAAGGGCCCCAACCCTCCTGCTATTCCGGTCCTTTTCGCACAGCTGGAGCCGTTTTACTACGAGCTCCATAGGATTGTGTGTCACACACTCTTTCCTAAGGGCGGGAACTACGACACCATTACCGGCGATGCTCTGGTGTGCATGTATTACCTTTATGCAAGGAAGTCCTTCTCCTTCCCGAAGACTCTCCTTCTTCTCTTCAGGCGTGTCATGCCAGCGGAAAAGCAGAACCTTTACTACGGCTCCCTCATCACTCTCATTCTAGAAGCCAAGCAAGTTGATCTCTCCCTTTGCTCCTCGGATGGCGTCCCTTCCTATCTCGCTGTTTCCCACTCCGCTAGTGGTGCCTCCACTTCGCGTGCTTCCTCTTCCCAAGAGCCACCAGCTTCCACTTCTGCTGCTCCCGCATCTACTCCTCCTGCCTCCGGCCGCTACATGTCGCTGACTCAGCAGCACTTCAACATGCGCATGGCCCAGGCAGAGGAATAGATGAGGGCTCATACTCGTGGCCTTGGCAATCTGATTCAATCCTGCTTCCATGACCAAGCATATTTTATCCAGCACACTATCAGGACCGGGACATGTTTTTGGATCTGAATCTCCAAGATCCAAAGTACCAGGCTCCGTGCTTTTTCGATCCTAATGCCTATGGGTTCATGTACCCGGACGGCATTGATCCTTACGGCACCTTTCAACAAGCTCAGGACGGTGGGGATGATCCGGCGAATGATTAGGGGTGGCTGCCTTTTGGATGATGGTCTCGAATAATGCGTGTTTTAGTTATATGTGTTTATTTTTATGTTTTGTCTTTTGCGGTCCTTCGGGGACCTATGTGTGGTTGGTTCTAGTACTTTGCAGTCCTGCGGGGACTTGGTTCATTTATGCGTAGTTGTTCTCATACTCATGTTTCGTTGTTGCTTAGTCCTTTTCTGTTTATATCCTAGTTTTCTTTATGCATGTATATTGTTAGATAGACATGTTTGATGTATCTTATTAGTCCCCTGAGGACCTGGTGATTTCTTCAGGTGTGCACTTTTATGACTTTTTGCAGGTACTCTAGCCAAGATCGTAGTATTCCCTTTTCTATCGAGGAGGATTGCTCTTGCATCGTCCTTTGTTACTTTTACAAATTCTTTCCTTTATATGTATTTTTTCTCATTTCAAAATGGTTGGTAGTGGATTTGTCTCCGTCCAACGACTTATAAAATAATAATTCTGTTGGCACATTTTATTTTGATTATTAACAGCATCTTCGTAGTTTAGTTTTCTGTGTCTTCAGATTCAAATATTCTCAGAAGCTCTACTAGATAGAGTCCTTCCGTTCAAGTGCTACCATCCTTTACATCGAAGACTGAAGCAGTTACCGGCGCTCCTTGCATAAGACGGCATCCTCCTGCTTAGAGTCTTCGTGTCTGTACAAAATCTAGGTATATCTGTAAACACCTAAGGACGGATGACAAGTAAAAGAACAAGTCAAAAATCAATTACTTACAGAGCGGCATACCGGCGGCATGCTTCGGCATACCGGCGGTATACCATTTTTATAGACCCAAAAGTTGTTGTGACAAATTGTCGGCATACCGACGGCATGCTCTGGCATACCGGCGGTATACCGTTTTTAGTGACCCAAAAGTTGCTGTGACAAATTGTCGGCATACCGACGGCATGCTCCGGCATATCGACGGTATACCGTTTTTAGCAACCCAAAACTTGCTGTGTCAAAATGTCGGTATACCGACGGTATGTCACGGCATACCGACGGTATACCGAGTTTCATAAAATTGATTTTTGAATTGCTCTGACTAGCATTAATGGCCGCATTTAATGCTCTCAAACGGTCATTAATATGACTGTTACTATTTGACTAATATACCGACGGTATGTCGCTACATACCGACGGCATGTCGGTCTGGCTGTATCCAGAGCATTAAATGCCACCCACTCTTGGTTTCTCTATAAATAAAAGCTCTCTCTCTCTCTTGAGGCTTTCACCAACTCTTGCCATAAATTTTCCAACAACCAAGAGCTCCACCATTAATACTTTTCCAAGCTTTTAATTGTCATCCTCTTCCAAAGTGATAGAGTATTTAAGAGTTGTAAATTTCGATCTTCACGTGTTAGAAGATCAACAAGTTTCTCTTCGTATTTGTTTGAAGTTGGCGAGCCTTCGTAAGAAAACTCTTGTATTGAAGTTGGCGAGTCTTCGGATCCAAACTCGTGTTGAAGTTGGCGAGTTCTTCGGATCCAAACTCGTGTGTACTATTTGATTAAATAGTGGATTTAAGCCGGAGAGAGTTCCGGGATTGGATTGCCTCAAGCGAGGATACCAGGATACATCTTGTGTTTGATCTTCTCACTCTTTACTTTTATTTGTCATATATTGCTTCTGTTGCACTAGTTATTTTTTATTTCCCTATTCACCCCCCCCCCTCTAGGGTTCTACAAATTCAAGGTTGATTTATGATATCATTATTCTTTTATTTGTGGATGAGATTAGTTGTCATGGTTATACTGCATTTTGCAGCTTACGTATATTTATTATATGGCTAATATGTCTACGTACCTAGTCTTACATATTTCGGGACTAGGGCGTGACGGGTATAAGGGATGAAAGTGGTCGAGATTGAGAATTTTGTCAGGTGGAGAAAATCTATGTGCGCGTGAGAAACTGGGATATAGCTCTCAATTTTTTATATTCAAATGTAAAAATTGCACAGAAAATGAGAGGGGCACATGTTTACATGAGGAAAAAGTATTTGGGAGATATTAGGATTTGTTTGGTGGGATTTGGGGGAGATTTCATAATTAAATCAAAAGAAACAAATAGATATGTCTAAATGAATTTAAATAAAAATTCATATTAGGAAAGTTGTTATGGAGTTGATTTAAAAATAGATCTAATTAATGTGGCTGCACGTTGATTCATAAAAATTAGTACAAAATATGTCTAATAGGTTATGGTACCCTAGAATAGGCTCTACGAACTCTACTTGGACTAGTTTTGGGTCAGTAGAATTATTTGGATCGATTTGAGTCCAATAAGTCTATAGTTGAGCCTTGTGTGCCTGTAACTACCACTTCTCTAAAATAAGGGTATTTTTGAACTTTTTGTGAATTTGATTATTATTTAATTAAATAATTTGTGTTAGTGATATAATTTGGTAAAACCTTATAACCATATTGATTAGATGATTAGACATGACCAAGGGAGACGTGGTTAGTGGGATTAGACAACCTTAAATTCATTCCAATTAGTTAGTTAAGCCTCTAATCTAATATGAAACCATTTAGAATTGATTTGACTAAACCACTAAGTTGGAAGGAGGAGCATTTTTCCTTGAAACCTTGTCATGACAACTAGAAGGGCTATTTAGACTTTTTCATGAACCAACCCTAGCCATAATGTGGCCGGCCCACATAGCCCCTTGCCTATTAATAACACCACTTCATCCCCTTCCTCCATACATTCCATTTCTAACCCTAAAGTATGTGTTCTTCCCCAAATTTCTCCCTACTCCCAAATTGCCTCCAAATTCTCCCAAATCAATTGTAAACTCTTTCCCTTGAAGAGAGGAAGCCTCTATTGACTGGCTTGGGAGCATTTGGAGCAATTTGGCCATTGGAGCTTGGTGGAGATTAAATCTAAGATTTGTTCCTTGAGAATCCATCTCTTAAGTGGTAAGAGCCCTTTAAACTCTCTAATATCTTTTCACTAGTGTAGATACATTCATTTAGGGTCCCCCTTTGTATTAGGATTGCCTTGGGTCATTTTTGAATCCATTTGAGGTGCGTATCACGGGCGTATCGCACCGTATCGAATTCGCACATCAAGTGTTTGGTGAAATGACTCTTAGGACTTTTGATACTTAAATTTCATTTTTAATTAGGTTTCTATATTGGTTATATTATGTGTTAGCAAGGTAGATTTAACTTGTGATATGGGATTGGTAGATCAATAGGGCTATGGGGACTTGATATATACTGTTTTGCTCACTGTTTTTATTCAATATACTGCGCAGTCATTTGGATATGGGTGTGTGTCCGTTGTCTTGTTGTCCTAACATCCAAGTTGGTGTTTCCTACTATCCACTGCATGCCTAATGCTCAGATCCTGGACATTTGGTTCAGTCGAGCCCTATTTAGCATCTGTCATATTTTCTATACTGTTCAGCTTCCCCATCCTTCATTAAAGTGTATACTTGTATCTCCTTGAAACATTGCAGTCCATATTGCAGGTAATGATCTTTCACTTTGAATACATCATTGTTCATATGTAATATCCAGTTGATAACTGTCCTATTCCAAACCTTCATGTTCAGTCGAGCCATTAATTTACATCTGTCCACCTCCCTTTTAAATATGTTGTAATGACTACATATGAGTCCTATATAGTGGAGTATCAGATGTTTATTGCATTGTCCTGCATTCTTTTGGTGTTCAGTTAGCTAATGTACCATTATAACATTACATTAGTCCACCCCACATGTATTAGTTCCATTGTATAGTCCCACGCTTACCTATATTGATCCAGTCCCAACATTCACCCATGGCAGGCCATTGTTCATATCCTTGTCATGTTTGTTCAGTCCTTTGTTTTAGAATATCAATCCATTTCCATGTTTGATCTCAGTCCATACTTGAATGCATTAGTAAATAGGATGTTATGTAATTCATTCATTAGTTTTAGTTCACCTTTATCTATTTGCTATCAGTCAACATCCAAATGATTCATTTTCCCTTGTGTATCTAAAATTCCTATTCATGTATCAGTCTAGATTTTGTATCTGTTTCCTTCTATTTTGTTCACTCTTCAATCACTATATCAGTTACTTTTAAATAGAGAAGTCTACCTACTGGGTCAGTCCCCCTCTCCTCATAATTGATCCCAGACCCATGATCATAGAGTATCAGTCATTGGTGCATTTAGTTTGATCCTTGACATACATCCAAATTGCTCTTTCCATTGCATAAGCTTGTCCTTCACTGCATTTGACTACTGTTGAGCCCTTTAGTTATCTGTCCTACTCATTAGTTGGTTCAGTCAGTGAGGGGGGCTCGAGCAACTTGGTTCAGACCTTGCATAGCTCTGTCAAGTATATAGGTGTTCTATCTATTTTGATTTTAGGTGAAGCCTTCATTCACATATTGTCCAGTTCACATATGGATTTGTGAATGCATTAGTGATTCACCGACCCATCCTTAGACCACACCATTGTTTTGTCCCCTACAAATCCTAGGTTCAGACTACGATTATCAGATATGTGGTTATGTCATATTCTGACTTTTCTTTAGAATATAAGTATCAAACCTTGCATATGTCCTGCCTACAATTGATTCATTATGTATCTGTCTATCTTATTTTGCTCTTCACTGCAGAATTGCCCTGCCCTTGAACTTGAGGTCAGACCCAAATGAATTGTCCTGCATCCTCTAAAGGATGTACATATATATATATAAATTTAGACTTGAGTTTTTTTGACCCCTGCATATAGAGTATCCATGTGCCTTGCCTATGGGTTGCGTATCAGACCTTTGTTTGTATAGGATCAGTCGAGTAGGAAGTAATTCAACCTCTAACTTCCCTTCTCTAGTTTGATTTATATGTATATCAAATTCAAGTGAGGAGTTTGACCCACTATTGCATATCTAGGCACAGAACATTGATGTTCAGTTAGGAACATTTGGCTTCATTCCATGAACTTCCTTTGCATCAGATGTATCAACTTATACCTATTGTTATGCACGTGTGCAGTCATTTAAACATGTGTGTCATATCCTCATATCATCATGACATATCCATATTCTACTATCCTACATCAGGGAACATATCAACCTATATAATTCAGTCAATATCAGTTGGGTACTTGATCTATGATCTATCTATATATGTCCATAAGTTTACCTACTACCCATTACCTATCTGTTATGTCCCCTTTTGCCCATACACTCATGTTCAGTCCATGTAAGTCCTAATTCATATAGTGTCCAGTCCCTTATACTTAGTGTTAGTCCTATCTAGGATATACATTATATTAGCTATATATATAACACTTTATACCAGTTGTATGAAGGGAAGGGTAGGAGTTGGTGTATCAATACATGTAAGGGGAGGAGTTCCTGTGTTTGAATGGCAACATGTGTTGCCTCCCTATAGCAGCATGTGGTGTGAGTAAGGGTTAGGTTTAGAGGAGTAGCAGCAGTGTGCCACTGCCCTGCAGACAGATGGCAGTGTCAACTGGCTTGTGTAACACTAAGTGGTTGTGTCTTGAGGCATGTAGGTGATGGGTTGTTTGTAAATGTCTTTAGAGGTTGTGGATGTAACTTTTATATAGGAAATAGGGTGGTTAAATGCATTAGAGGAAAGAGGATTAAGTATCTGTCCTAGAGGTAGGACAGTGGAAAGGGCCAATAGGCCCTTGTCCTCATCAGCAGCAAGGCAGTGCTCTTATGGGCTGCCTTTGTGTGTGTGGGTATTAGGAGTGGGGTTAGAAATAGGAAGAGTGCTCTGTGGCAGTACATTAGTAATGGATGTGTGTGTGTGTCAGGTTAGGAAAGAGAGCTTAGTGTCCAATATGAGGAGTAGTGGTAAGAAATGAGTATGAAGAAGGAGCAGGATACATGGGTAGTGTAGATAGATTTTGAGTTTGCATGACTATGTGTGATTCATTACTCTTATATTCGTGAGAGAGGAAGCCCCTCATCAACAATAAGAATGGGTGAACAGGTAGAAATGTAGTGAGTGAGGCTTGAGTGTCCTTGAGGGAGTGTTTAGAGTAATGTATTAAGTAAGATAGAGGGTTTGGTCAAGGTATTGAGGGTACCTGGTATTTTGTGAAATTAGAGTAATGTAATTTATGGCCAATATATTATAGGTATTATGTAAGTTAAGATACTATATATATAATATACTAGTAATAGCTATTTGATTAGCCTTAACTAGAGGTTGCCTAATTATACAAAGTTTGACCAATAATTGACCATTGGACTAGGATTGACCAATTTTGACTCACTGACCTAGACATGGCCTAGCAGCATGCATTTAACTCTATTGTTTAATCTAGAACATTATGTAACCTATAATTCTCATAATAGATCTCTGTGACTCCAGTTCGGGCACCGATACACATCTATTGCTCAGGATATCAGGCGAGTATATTCTCTGTTAGTTTTCATTCATGATAGTATCAATATTTCATGTTCTAGACTACTTTACGTGATGCTGACACATTGTTAACACGGACCAGTACTATATGGATCTTTTCATGAGATGTTATCCCCTTAATGGGTGCATCGGGTATTTCATGTTCATGTACTTTACCATGTACATCGAGTACTCCTTGTATTCGTATTATAATCATGTACACTCATGTGCTCTCATGTGCTCTTATGTACTCTCATGTGCTCTCATGTACACTCATGTACTCTCATGTGCTCACATGTGATTTATGTACAACTAACAATCATATACGTGACGTAATGTGATCTGATCCTTGTGTATTGATTAGGGTAGGGGGAGTAGAAGTGGTTATGTGATTAAACCCCTCTAGTGTACTCATGTATATGTCTATTATGCCCTCATATATAATGGAGTTACCATAGATTACTCATGTGCAACCTAAACCAATCACATAACCATCTTGTGCACTGAAACACTAATATTTATTATAGTTCATAGATTCTCTATTATATTTCATGTACTCAGTTTACTTATCCATATCTCATATATTCATGTACTTTTTTTACAGCACGTCATATATTTTATTCTATTGCTAGTTCTATATTTTCTACCATGCATTGGAACTGCTTTCAGATGTATTCGCTCCAATCTTGACTAGATATGTTGACAAAATTTTACAAAGAACTTGGAGGATTACTTGGATCGCCAGGAGGATCCAGCTAGCCTAGAGGAGACTCTAGTAAATAGATTGCTAGGATATTGCCTGAATGAGTTTCAGTTATCTTTTATGAGTTTTTTTGAAGGAAATCCACTTTATAACAGTATCAGGTGCAAAATGCCGAAGCTTTTACAAAAGAGCGCGACTCGCACAAACAGAAAGAAAAAAATCTAGACCGGACCATACCAGAAACAGGTTAATGCAACTTCTCCCAAAAATTGCTCGAGGAGTGAGAGCAGCGAGAGCTGACTTTGCTGATTTGTCTGAGAATCTCTCGAAAAAGCTGAGAGGGACTGAGTTGGCGCCCTTCATATCTGTGCTTGTTCCTATTCTTCTATAAAACCCAAATGCAGGCGGCTGCGACGATCTGGTGCCCGTGAGAAATGCTCCAGTAGGCGAGGAGATCGTTGAAGCCCCCAGCGAGTTGGTGTCACGATCCGCACCCACTGTTAGGGTACGAGAACGTAACAACGCCCAGTCTATGCTACAGTGTTGGCGGTAGAACGCTGTCCTAGGTCACAACATCTAACAATATAATGCTAAGCAGTTTATACTCTCCGAATGGGGGTGACATAGCAGATACAGTCTCAATCACGTCTAAGGTAGAGCATGATAAGGATAGATAAAATATAAAATCCAAAAGAGATACAGCAGAGAGAAATCTAAGTGTCTAAAATACACAAACCTAGAAATACATCTCAAATCTCAAAATACAGTAATCCTTAAAGTAAATACAACTCCAGACAATAGGAATAACTATCTAAACAACCTCTAAAGTGTCTCCTCTAGGCTAGCAGGCAACCTCCAGGCTATCTGTAAAATTTATCAACAGGTCCAGTCAGGACAGGAGCGAGTACAGTACATCTCAGCAGTTCATAGCAGGTTAGAAATATAATCATGCAGTAAAGTAAGATACAAGTACTGAAAGAAATGCTGTGTGTAAACAGAGAGAGAGCTGTAATAGAAATATCTACTATAAATAGAGACTAACAGTGGCTAGTGAGTCAGAGTACAATATAGACATGTAAATGGCATAGGAGATTTTGATAAGACACTATGGAAGAGATTCTGGTAAGATACTACCTGGGTATTATTCACATGTCTACTTCTACTCCCCCGTACCCCCAATCAGTACACAAGGATCCAAACAGGTTATATTATGATTCTATGTAATAGCCCCCGAAGGGTGGTAAGCTCCCGAAGGGTGGTACATAGTAGTCCCAAGAATGGAGATTCTAGGAGATTCTAGGATACCCAGTAAATGGGATAAGAGATTCTAGGAGACTCTGTGATCATAAGAGTATATGTCACAAGTGATCAAAGAATCAGTGAAGCATAGTGATACCTCATGTAAGTGAAACGCACAGAACATGTAGCACCCGATGCTCCCTAAGGATAACATCTCAAGAAGGGATCCATATTGTACCAATCCGTGTGACCAACGTGACAGTAACAAGTAAAGTAATTTAATGCAGGAAATAATTCTAAGCAGGATATGAAATTATCAGAGAATGTACTCGCCTGGTGTCTGAATGTCCAAAGTAAATATAATGTCCGAGGAGAGGTGTCTGGCTCCTAATCAGAACAGCACAAGTCACAACAAGTCTAAAATGGCAATATGAAGTTCTATTATGTATTCTACATGATTCTAGGTCAATCTAGACCAAAGTCAACTCTTGGTCAACTTGGTCAACCCTGAAAGTCAAACCTAGGTCAACTATGGTCAAACTAGGTCTAACAAGTCTAAATTAGGTCAAACAAGTTATTCTAGGTCTAAACAAACTAAGTATATGCAAATCAAGTATCCAAGAAAGCTACTAACTCATAGCCTAAGTCACTTGCTAAACCAAGCACAAAACTAAACCATAAGCTAATAAGACACACAAACTTAGTCATATAATGTATATATATATTATTTACATTCACATATTCATATACATAGATATCTATAGGAAAGCTATATATATAGGCACATACATATATATAGAGAGAGAGAATGAGAGGTAAAAGAGTAAGTGAGTATGTGTGTGTTTGGCATGTGTGTGAAAGGATATGTGTTAATGTTCTAAAATTTAGTGATAGGTAGGTGCATGTGACATGGGATACATGATGTCAAAGGGTGTATGAATGCATGTGTGTAAATGGTTATAGGTTAACTCAGTTTATAGAAATACATACATACATACTTACCTTGTATACATGCATAATACATATCATGTATATTGCATTTACATGATACATACATATATACTTGTATTATATTATACTTACATTCATGCATATTAGATACTTGTATTTATATTAACATATTGCAAACATTCATTTCATTCATGCATCTATGCATTACCTACATGTTTTATACATATGCATATATTGTATATTCATATCATTTCATACATTAACATAGAGACATACAAACATGCACACATCATATATTTCATACCTTGCATTACCTTACATATCATGTTTTATATTATCATTCATTCCTTTCATATATTACATTATCTTCAAGTTGAATACATCATATATGAATAAAATACATTATCTTGCATGCTTGCATTCATATATTACATTCTATATTACCTATATACATGTATTTTCTCCATTCATTCATGCTTGCATTATATACTCTACATTACCATACATGTTATCATTATATATTGCATTATAATATTTATACATTATGCATTCATATCTATCATTACATATATATATTGCATTCATATCTAGCATTTATTATATACTTTCATGCATACATTGTATATCATTCTTTTATTCATGCATTGCTTATATGCATTATATTAATTGCATTCCTACATACTTGCATTCAACCATATATATACATTAATGTAAAGAGAATATATATCATATATATATCATTTCATTCATCTAACATGTCATGCATTACATACTCTATATTCATTTAATATCCATACTACATAGGCTCATAGGTTACACAAAATACATATATCGTATAGTCACTCTTCTACTTAAAATTAATATTGTACCAATTGGGCATTCATTAAATTCTAGGATTAAAGTATGTTATATATCTTTGTGTTAGCTTTCCGAAACTTTAAACGGATCGCATTTTCGTGTCCGGAAGCTCCCGGAATCGCAAAAAACACCGAAATGCGTTCGTCTTTCGTACAACTGACACTCAAATAATTTTACAGAAAGTTTCACAACGAATTTGGCTTATTAAAATATATATTTGGAAAGCTATCTTCGATACGCTTCTTTTAAAAAAATGGAGGTTATTTGGAGTTATGAGCTAAAAGTTATGGTATTTCTAAGTTACTCTAGCTACTAAAAACGTGGATAAAATTATGACAAATTTAGGTAGTTTGAGACAAAAGAAACACAAGTATATAACATAATATATCAAGAACTCACTCTCTACACTAATATATATATATATGAGACACTATAGAACACATCTCCAATACAAAAATATGAGATTAAACATGTAATAATTCATTATACATAACAACAATACATAGTGTGTCCAAATTTGGGGTTTTCCCACATGGACACAACCACAACACAAAGGACACTCCTATGACCTTCAAATGGACACGAAATGAACACAAATGGAGATACAACCATGGGGATCATTCCTATGGGTTCAAAATATTTCTATATGCATGTAGGGATGGATTAGAGGAGAGATTATACCTTCCGGGAGAGAGATTCAAAGGAAAAGCCTTCCGATACGGCACCGACACGTAGAGATTCCAAAAGGACACGAACGAGCTCCGAATCCTCCCAAACTTGGCTAGCACCCTTTAACCATGGAGTAGAAGAGAAATAAAGAAGATTTGGTGGAAGAAGGGGTTGATTTGGAGATGAAATCAATGGAGGTTCATCTCTAAATTAATTTGGGGAAGAACAAGAGAGAGAAAGTGGATGAAAACAAATGAATGAAGGAGTAACTCACTCCTTATCCCCACATAAGTGGCTGCCCAAAAAGGGTGAGGTGTCCCCTATTTGAATGTCCAAAATGCCCTCCACTAATCTATTTGATTTAAATTAGGAATGGGTTAAAGGTTGAGGTCAATTTAGTCTAGTTTTAAGTCTCTAATTAAACTAAACCTATCCGTAAATAATTAGTCTAACTAATAACTAAAATTAATATCATGTGGACTAAAATTAATATCATATGGGCCATGTCTAACTAGTGTGTGGGTTCCACTAGAGTCAAACTACCCCCCCCCCCGGGTCCCCGTTTTAAGTCGGATTGAGTTAAAATTCGAACCCGACTCAAATAACCCCAAACAATATCATAAATAATAAAATAAATTTCAACTCCAAAATAATATCATAAATAATAAAATAATTTCAAAAATATTCAAAAATGTAAAATGACAAAAATACCCCTGTTTCTGAAAACTGGAGGTGACAAATCTATCCACCTTAAAAAAATTTCGTCCTCGAAATTAAAACAAAGCAATCACAGGAAACACATGAAGAAAACAATCTCATTCAAATACTTTTCAAAAAAAATCAGCAATAAAAAAAATCTCTTTGAGGCACATCAAACATTTGTAAATAAAAACTGATACGTGTCCGCTACGGACACAAAACCATCACAAAATCACACATATCAAAGGCCAAAATCAACAATCACCAATGCAATAAATATTAAAATAATTCAAAGAGGTCAAATGCAAAATATTCTTAGGCTGGAAATGACATTAAAATATCCTAATCACATGGTTAGGCTTTAGGTCAAACAGTCTCTAGGGTTTCACTAGCAAAACATCAAAATCACAAGTCAATTTTAAATAGTTTTAAAATAATTTAAAAATTACCAAAAATCATATCATGATTTAAATGTCAAATCAATAAATGATTAAAATTACAAAATTTCAAAATTACCCTCATTTTAGAAAACTGGGTGTTACAAGTCTACACACCTTAGAAAAATTTCGTCCTCGAAATTAAAATGTTCATACTCCTTCTAGGTCAAACCCCCCACAATCAAAGTCTCAGAACTTAAACAATCATACGATTTAAAAGGATGACATACAGGGTCATGGCATACGGTGGTAGTGAAAGTCTCATCTAGGTATACTAGTCATGCTAAATCAAAACGGTCATAGGGTATCAAAATACACAAGCAATCTAGGGTGCTAAACTAGAAAAGATACAGAAATAACAATCATCCAGACTGTAAGGCAGTCTACCATCCTATATAAAAACTGGTACTTATCAAAATAAAATAAAGTTAACTACCATTTATCTAATAAGGGGTACTATTCAAGAAAATCAAAATCAAAAGTTAAAGAATGAAAGCCAATTGCATGGAAATCCAATCACAATATTTTATATATTAGCGTTAGAGAGAAAAAAGCTAGCATTATGTACAAGTTATGTAGTTCGTGTGTGTATGGGTGTATGTGGACATGTTCATATGGTTAGATAGTAGGCATGTGTGTATGTGAAATATACATGAAATTGTACATGAGGACTTGGGTTTCAAACAATAGCTATCCAGTTACACTACTCATGGCATATTGGTTAAACAATCTACAATACGCAACTTATTTACTCATAACATGCATGTCTAACCATATACATATATATATATATAAGAGGTAGAGATTTAGTCATGTATCTATATACATTATAACATGTCTGCCTAAGCTCTATATGTATCTATATAGATATATGAACATAACATAGAGGGGAAAGAGTTAGGTTACATGGCAGTGTATACTAAGTTAGGGTGGGTGTGTCCTTGTACAGGGTATAGCTTAGTATTGAAAGGTTAAATCCAGTTTTAGTTCAGCATTTACATACAAAATCTGAAAATAAGATAACATTTAAAGCAGTGTAATATTAACATAATGCAGTTTCAGATTTTAGGGGTTTGAAACATCACAACCAACTCAATGCTTCCAATATATCCTAACATGATAGAGAAGAAACCCTAACATACTATCCATATTTAGCTATGCATACAGTTCAATATACATATTAAATCTGAAATTGAACTAAATATTGGAAATCAATGTGAAAATGTTAACATGTATTCAGTTTTAGGATTTTGGAGAAATTCAACATCAAACCAACCCAATGTTTATCACAACCTAACATGTAAGAATATGAAACCTAACATTATATCCCTACAACAACAATGTACACAGCTCTTAAATATTACATTTAAGAAAAATAAAATAGCAATTTGAACTACACATTTGGAATTCAGTATTAAGGGTTAATATGCACACAGTCTCAGATTGGACAAATTCAAACACAAAACTCAACCAAATTTTTTGAATTGAAACCCTATGTATAACATACATGTGCAGTGATATAAAAAACTATTATCATGAAATTTATATTTAAATTACGAATTTAGCTGGAGAAAGCAGAGAACCAAATATTGGGGTTTTAAAAATTTAACATCAACGACATTAATTGTATTCAGATAGGTGGAAATCAAAGTGTAGCATGCATACGTGTCAGGAAAGTGTCCACTATATAAATTCATATATTCTCATGTCCCAATATAAAAATTTAATTCTACGTTAAGACCAACATTTAGATTCCTACCAAGATTATAAAGTAGGTGATTGACGAAATCAAGACAGTTTTATTATCATTATTACTTAATACGAGAATAATAGCAAGAAGGAAATAACAATGAAATCCGTTCTGCTTATTTGTTTAAAGAAGGAACCATTTTGAAATTCAGAGTTAAAATATCAAATCCAAGATAAAGTCTAGCAAAATCATCGATTCATTGTATTAAGAAGAAATTCATGGTAAGAAGTTACACAAGGTTTATAAAAACAGCTAAACCTACTCCTAAGTTAAATAATAAGAACTAGACAAAACAAACAAATAATAATTCTTTTTTTGAATGACTGAAACAAAAGTAGAGAAAATATGTTCAAAATATTTAAGGTACAATCTGATAATCATATGCGTCTATCCAAAATCATGGTACTCTAAATCCTCGTCATACTAGTAAGCAAGGCTACGATAATCACAAAGTCCTCGACTTAGACACACATCTCTAGAATCGTGGTATTTAACATTTTTGCGGTGCCGCTAGCTTGGCTGCGAAAAAATTAAATTCCCACACCCGAGAAATATATCCAAAATCAGACTATATGTCCTCACCATGCTGGCTAATATGACTATAGAAGACTAGATTCCATAACTTAGATGACCTAGCCCATATAATTTCATCTTGACAAAAATTAAATTAAATCAACAATGGATACCCAAAAATCAAATTTATCAGCGAACATCAAAATTCAAAAATGAACAAAATTCTTCAAATCGTATAAATACAAACTCGGATGCTACAGCTAACATCAAGATTCAAAATTTAACAATCTTCCATCAAAATCAATAAATACAAACTCAAATTCAATAATAATACATCAAAATCAAATTCAATAACAGAAAGTAAAGATAAATCAAATCAAGGAAAAACAGTTTTCAAATCGGAGTTAAACAAGATTCTCAAGGGTCGTCCCAGGAATCTCTCAAGGGATCCTAATTGTGATTGAGTATCTTCAAAAATATATCCTATTCCTACTGCAAGCTGTAGTGGTACTCTAATTCGAATACCACTACACAAACTCGACCTGCATGGGCCACCACTAAAAACGTGTCACGACCCGCACCCACTGTTAGGGTACGAGAACGTAACAACGCCCAGCCTACGCCGCAGTATCGGCGGTAGAACGCTGTCCTAGGTCACAACATCTAACAATATAATGCTAAGCAGTTTATACTCCCCGAATGGGGGTGACATAGCAGATACAGTCTCAATCACGTCTAAGGTAGAGCATGATAAGGATAGATAAAACATAAAATCCAAATGAGATACAGCAGGAGAAATCTAAGTGTCTAAAATACACAAACCCAGAAATACATCTCAAATCTCAAAATACAGTAATCCTTAAAGTAAATACAACTCCAGACAATAGGAATAACTATCTAAACAACCTCTAAAGTGTCTCATCTAGGCTAGCAGGCAACCTCCAGGCTATCTGTAAAATTTATCAACAGGTCCAGTCAGGACAAGAGCGAGTACAGTACATCTCAACAGTTCATAGCAGGTTAGAAATATAATCATGCAGTAAAGTAAGATACAAGTACTGAAAGAAATGCTGTATGTAAACAGAGAGAGAGTTGTAATAGAAATATTTACTATAAATAGAGACTAACAGTGGCTAGTGAGTCAGAGTACAATATAGACATGTTGGCATAGGAAATTCTGATAAGACACTATGGAAGAGATTCTGATAAGATACTACTTGGGTATTATTCACATGTCTACTTCTACTCCCCCGTACCCCCAATCAGCACAAGGATCCAATAGGTTATGTTATGATTCTATGTAATAGCTCCCGAAGGGTGGTACATAGTAGTCCCAAGAATGGAGATTCTAGGAGATTCTAGGATACCCAGTAAATGGGATAAGAGTTCTAGGAGACTCTGTGATCATAAGAGTATATGTCACAAGTGATCAAAGAATCAGTGAAGCATAGTGATACCTCATGTAAGTGAAACGCACAGAACATGTAGTACCCGATGCTCCCTAAGGATAACATCTTAAGAAGGGATCCATATTGTACCAATCCGTGTGACCAACGTGACAGTAACAAGTAAAGTAATTTAATATAGGAAATAATTCTAAGCAGGATATAAAATGATCAGAGAATGTACTCGCCTGGTGTCTGAATGTCCAAAGTAAATATAATATTCGAGGGAGGTGTCTGGCTCCTAATCAGAACAGCACAAGTCACAACAAGTCCAAATGGCAATATGAAGTTCTATTATGCATTCTACATGATTCTAGGTCAATCTAGACCAAAGTCAACTCTTGGTCAACTTGGTCAACCCTGAAAGTCAAACCTAGGTCAACTATGGTCAAATTATGTCTAACAAGTCTAAATTAGGTCAAACAAGTTATTCTAGGTTTAAACAAACTAAGTATATGCAAATCAAGTATCCAAGAAAGCTTCTAACTCATAGGCTAAGTCACTTGCTAAACTAAGCACAAACTAAACCATAAGCTAACAAGGCACACAAACTTAGTCATATAATGTATATATATTATTCACATTCACATATTCATATCATAGATTATATATAGGAAAGCTACATATAGGCACATACATATATATAGAGAGAGAGAAAGAGAGGTAAAAGAGTAAGTGAGTATGTGTGTTTGGCATGTGTGTGAAAGGATATGTGTTAATGTTCTAAAATTTAGTGATAGGTAGGTGTATGTGACATGGGATACATGATGTCAAAGGGTGTATGAATGCATGTGTGTAAAAGGTTATAGGTTAACTCAGTTTATAGAAATACTACATACATACTTACCTTGTATACATGCATAATACATATCATGTATATTGCATTTACATGATACATACATGTATACTTGTATTATATTATACTTACATTCATACATATTAGATACTTGTATTTATATTAACATATTGCAAACATTCATTTCATTCATGCATCTATGCATTACCTACATGTTTTATACATATGCATATATTGTATTTCATATCATTTCATACATTAACATAGAGACATACAAACATGCACACATCATATATTTTATACCTTGCATTACCTTACATATCATGTTATATATTCATTCATTCCTTTCGATATTACATTATCTTCAAGTTGAATACATATATGAATAAAATACATTATCTTACATGCTTGTATTCATATATTATTCTATTATTACCATATACATGTATTTCTCCATTCATTCATGCTTGCATATATACTCTACATTACCATACATGTTATCATTATATATTGCATTAAATTTATACATTATGCATTCATATCTATCATTACATATATATCTTGCATTCATATCTAGCATTCATTATATACTTTCATGCATACATTGTATATCATTTTTTTATTCATGCATTGATATGCATTATATAATTGCATTCCTACATGCTTGCATTCAACCATATATTACATTAATATAAAGAGATATATATATATATATCATTTCATTCATCTAACATGTCATGCATTACATACTCTATATTCATTTAATATCCATACTACATAGGCTCATAGGTTACACAAAATACATATATCGTATAGTCACTCTTCTACTTAAAATTAATACTGTACCAATTGGGCATTCATTAAATTCTAGGATTAAAGTATGTTATATATCTTTGTGTTAGCTTTCCGAAACTTTAAACGGATCGCATTTTCGTGTCCGAAAGCTCACGAAATCGCAAAAACACCGAAACGCATTTGTCTTTCGTACAGCTAACACTCAAATAATTTTGCAGAAAGTTTCAGAACGAATTTGGCTTATTAAATATATATTTGGAAAGCTAACTTCGATACGTTTTTTTTAAAAAAAAGGGAGGTTAATTGGAGTTATAAGCTAAAAGTAACGGCATTTCTAAGTTACTCTAGCTACTAAAAACGTGGATAAAAATTATGACGAATTTAGGTAGTTTGAGACAAAAGAAACACAAGTATATAACATAATATATCAAGAACTCTCTACACTAATATATATATATATGAGACACTATAGAACACATCTCCAATACAAAAATATGAGATTAAACATGTAATAATTCATTCATACATAACAACAATACATAGTGTGTCCAAATTTGGGGTTTTCCCACATGGACACAACCACAACACAAAGGACACTCCTATGACCTCCAAATGGATACGAAATGGACACAAATGGAGATACAACCATGGGGGTCATTTCTATGGGTTCAAAATATTTCTATATGCATGTAGGGATGGATTAGAGGAGAGATTATACCTTCCGAGAGAGAGATTCAAAGGAAAAGCCTTCCGATACGGCACCGACACGTAGAGATTCCAAAAGGACATGAACGAGCTCTAAATCCTCCCAAACTTGGCTAGCACCCTTTAACCATGGAGTAGAAGAGAAATAAAGAAGATTGGTGGAAGAAGGGTTGATTTGGAGATGAAATCAATGGAGGTTCATCTCTAAATTAATTTGGGGAAGAACATGAGAGAGAAAGTAGATGAAAACAAATGAATGAAGGAGTGACTCACTCCTTATCCCCCCCATAAGTGGCTGCCCAAAAAGGGTGAGGTGTCCCCTATTTGAATGTCCAAAATGTCCTCCACTAATCTATTTGATTTAAATTAGGAATGGGTTAAAGGTTGAGGTCAATTTAGTCAAGTTTTAAGTCTCTAATTAAACTAAACCTATCCGTAAATAATTAGTCTAACTAATAACTAAAATTCATATCATGTGGACTAAAATTAATATCATGTGGGCCATACCTAACTAGTGTATGGATTCCACTAGAGTCAAACTACCCCCCCGGGTCCCCGTTTCAAGTTGGATTGAGTTGAAATTCGAACCCGACTCAAATTACCCCAAAACAATATCATAAATAATAAAATAAATTTCAACCCCAAAATAATATCATAAATAATAAATAAATTTCAAAATATAAATGACAAAAATACCCTGTTTCTGAAAACTGGGGGTGATAGTTGGTTCGGGTGGCATTCTGGAAAGGTTGGACCAAACCTGAGAGGCGAGATCGCCTGAGTGCAATATGTGTTATGCTGATTCCGCCTTTGGAGAGGAACAACAGTTGGATTTGGACGCTAGTTTGTAACCGAGTGATGTGAGGGAGTCATCGGTGGGAAGCTTTCTTCTCTGCGCTCTCCAAATGAGGATCGACCATTTGTTTGAAATGCGAACTGCAAGTAAGGGGCATTGGAAGGGGAAGGCTCTCTGACTCCTCTGGCTGCAATTCTAGCCGAAGCAAGAGTGAAATCGTCGTCAGCCATCAGGGACCACCTCAGAGTTCCGTCGATGAGCTCCATGAACAGTTCTGCGGTTGCGATCGAGGAGAATACGAAGCCAATTCGCCGATGCTCTGCTGTTGGTAGTGACGGTCGTGGGATTGTGTGTTGGAAGTATCTGGCTTTCATGAAATGAACCCAGATCGAGTTCTCCGTACGAACCTTCCACACAACTTCATAGGGCTGGCCGCCTCAATATGCGCTAATCTGCTAAAATCCAGACCGCCTTCACTAGTAGGTTTGGCTATGGTATCCCAGCTGGCCCAGTGGTGTTTATTTTGCCGTCGCAGTGGCCCCAAAAGAAATTGGAGAGAAGAGACTCTATGGATGCCAAAACCTTCTTCGGGGGGGAGCAAACCGCCAGAGTGTAGATTAGGATGGAAGAAAGTACATGCTTGATTAGAATCATTTTACCCCCCGGGGAGAGAGTAGCGTTGTGCCATCCTTTGATTTTAATTCTGACCTTTCTGACAAGACCTTCGAAGATGCCCGCATTGGATTTGCCATAAACCAATAGGCATCCGAGGTATGTGAATGGAGGATAAGATGTGGCGAAAGAGGTTAGATTGGTAAGAGTCGCAGAGTGGTTTCTATCGGCTTTATGGTGCGTGTATATGACGCTTTTGTTGGGGTTCACGCGTTGCCCTGAGCATCTGGTGTATTTCTTGATCATATTGTGAACAGCCTCTACCGACCTGATGTCCCCTGCCGAGAAGATGTAGATATCGCCTGCATAAGCCAGATGCATGATCAAGGGGCAACTTGTGGTGGTGTGGAAGTGATGGAATCTGGGAGTTTTGGCTAGGCTGTTAAGATTTTTGCTAAGGGCCTCGCTGATGAAGATGGTGGCAAAAAGAGGGTCCTCCTGCCTAACCCCTCGGCTCGATATGAAGAAACCGGCCGCTTGCCTGTTGATGACGGTTGAGAACCATGAATTGTTGATGGATCTGAAGATAATGTCAATCCGTGCTTCGGAGAAACCGAAGGCCTTGAGCACCCAAATCAGAAATTGCCAGTCTAGGTGGTCGTATGCTTTCTCCATGTCCAGCTTGATGGCCACATTACCTCCCCTGGAAGGGAATTTCATACACGTGATCATCTCTTGTGCTAGGAGGATGTTGTCTGTAATGTTGCGCCCTTGGACGAAGCCACTTTGCTCTTTTGAGATAATCTTGGAAAGGAGGGTAGACATGTGAGTCCCGATGATCTTGGAGATTATTTTGTTGGTGAAGGTGCAGAGGCTGATGGGACGAAAATCTTTGAAGGTCTATGGATTGTCTTTCTTGGGATGAGAATGAGGTTGGAACACGAGATGGATTTCGGGTATCTCGCTCCCTGAAAGAAGGCAATGGCCGCTTCACATAAATCTATGGCGATAATGTCCCAGCAGGTGCGGAAGAAAACCCCAGAGAAGCCGTCGGGGCCGAGGGCGCTGTGCTCATTCAGGGCCCACACCGCCACTTTGACTTCTTCAGGTCGGGTTGGCCTTAAGCTGTTTGTTCTCTCTCTCGTTGATCATTCGAGGAATCTTGGAAAGGAGATCGTTGTCTTTGAGGATGGGTCTTTGGCGAATAATCTTGTGTAGTAGTTAGCGGCAGCTTCTTGAATGCTCCTTTGATCTTTCAGGATACGGCCGTTTTCTTCTGAGATTTGATGCAGATTCGGTTTTTGTCTCCGGCCTTTAACGCATGAGTGGAAGAATGTCGACCGTTTTCTTTCATGAGTTGTATTTATATTACTTCTACTTCGGGATGTGATGATAACACTTAATTTTATTTATTTTCTGGTTGTATCGCACTTTGATATCCTCCTAATCTATATCGTGCTATTATTTCTTCTTAGCTTTGTGATTGAGTTGTATCTTATGAGATTGTCCACCTTAGGGAGAGTGTTTATGGACAGGTACTATGTACTATATTTAGTAGTTGTTGAAACCTAGGACTTCGTTCCATCGCCGACACTACGACGTAGCTGGACGTACCCATGGTCTCGTGCCCTTACACTGGGTGTGGGTCGTGACAGTGCTATTTAAAAATAAATAACACATAGAAACTTGATTAAGTGGCACCATTGAAATGTGTAGTAGGCTCAAAATAGGTCAAACCCATATATTGGGTCATTTGGTTTGGATCGAAGTTGAGTCCCGAAATTAAATTAGAAAAATATGACAAATTTTATGATAGATTGAAAATTAGCCTAAATTTACCCAAAAGTTGTGCGACAAAAATAGAATACAAGAGAATGAGTTTGAGTGGGACATGATATATCAAGGTGAAGATAAACTTGTCTAGATCAACACGTGAAAGGCGTTTCGAGAGATTGACATTTTTGTGCTCCAAATATCAAAGCTACGACAAAGTATATTTATAATCAAAATTAAATATAAAATATAATTTAATAATAAAAATCATATTAAATAAAATAAAAAAATCCTAAAAATAGGGTGCTTACACATAAAGTCTATCATCAATGTAGTCAAGGCCTGCTGCATGGTGTCAGAAATAACAGGACGGAGACGGGGCAGGTGTAGGAGCCGGAGCCAGAACCGAAGTAGGATCAACCAGAGTAGCAGTAGCAACCGAAGGTGCAGATTAAGTAGCCGAAATAGGAGCAGATTGACGATCTCTCATCTTTCTCATCTGCCTCTGAAAGTCGTACATCATCGTCCACATCTACTGCATACTAAGCATGCCAGAGGAGTAGTACCGGAGGTATCATACTTGACGTAGGTGGAGGTGGAGATGGATGTGGAGGAGGAGCTCTTAAGTAAAACGACGACTGTGATGCCAAAGATTCGGTATCGTACACACTGCCACCTTTCCAGTCATGCCCCAGTAGCATAATACGAAGAACGGAA
>JANAVB010009196.1:10148065-10151487 GCA_029216955.1 Iris pallida
GATCACCTTGTCGTAGTCCCCGGTTGCTAGAAAAGAACCCATATGGTTGCCCTTTAACAAGGATCAAGAAGGTCGGAGAAGTTATGCACTCATGAATCCTGTCCACCCATTGTTTATTGAAGCCCATAGCTAGCATAGTCGCACAGACAAAGTTTCTATTAACCATGTCATACGCTTTCCTCATATCCAACTTCATGCATGCTTTGTTTCCTCCTACTTTGTTGAAATTTTTGACCATCTCATGAACTAGAAGACTGTTTTCAGCTATCGATCGACCTTTGACAAATGCCGCTTGATTTGGTGAGATGAGCTCTGGCATTATTTTTTCCATACGTTGGCACATGACAGATGCGATAATTTTGTACAGATAATTACAGCATGAGATTGGCCTGAAATCTGCCAGGGACATTGCACCATCCTTCTTCAGGATCAGTGTCACGAAGGTATGATTGAGCTATCTAATCAGTCTTCCTTTAAGCATAAAATCCTGCAGAATAGAAAGAATAGGCAAGTTCAATTCATCCCAATGTGTGTGTTGTAGAACTTACTGTTGAATCCGTCCGGTCCTGGAGCTTTATTAGGGTCGGCCTTTTTCACCACTGCTTCTATATTTTCAAATGTGACTGGCGCCATAAGTAGTAAATTCCCTTGTTGGTTTACCAGCTTCCTGTATGTGAGATTCGAAAATTCTTTGACATAATCTTTCTGGTTTTATAGCAGTTTGTAGTACGCAACCGCTTCTTCTTGGATATCACTCGCCACGGAGACCTCCTGACCTTGAGCATCTATAATCTTCTGAATATGATTTCGATGCTGACGGGTTCGGATTACATCATAGAAGAATTTTATACAGCGGTCTCCATCCTTCAACCATTGGCATTTGGCGCGTTGGGCCAAATTAATTTCCTCTTGGAGAGATAGACCGCGAACCTCCTCGAGTAGCAATTTCTCCCTCCTAGCCAGGAGCGGGTCTTGGGGAAGGTCCTAGAGGCGGCTCTGTACCTCCCGCAGCTCCCCTTCTTTTTGGGTTAGCTCTGTATGCGGTCTTGTTTTGACCTATTTCTTCAAAGCTTCTTTAATGGCTTTGAGTTTTTGGACAAATTGAAATTGTAGGTTGCCTTCAATTATTGACCGCATACCCTCCTCCACCACTAAGTTGTACCCCATTGCAAGAGGCCACGCATTATTGTTCCTGAACGGTCGAGCGTGGTGGTCCGTTGCAATGGCCATTACTGTACCTAAACGGTCGAGCACGGTGGTCCGTTGTAGTTGTCATCCAGATTAGAATAGGCGAGTGGTCACTCGTTGATGGAGCTAACCCTTCCGCAATGGCCTGTGGATATGTGTCAAACCACCCACCATTGCCCAGTGCTCGATCCAACTGACATGCGATCCGATGGTTAGTAGATCTGTTGTTCCAGGTCCACATATGTCCTGACCGTTCTAGGTATTTCAACCCCGCTTGCATTAAGCACCTCTGAAAGTCAGCGAGAATCGAATCTGGAACACGCCTCCCTCCTACTTTTCATGGCTGAAGAGTATAGCATTAAAATCCCCTGATATGAGCAACGATATGTGGTATTGGGAGTTGGCCAACTCACCAATATGAGCAATGTCCTGCCACAGATGCTCCCTTCGCCATCTATCATTATGCCCATAAACCACGCCAAATAGGAAACAGAAGCCGCCCATATTTATAAAGGGTCCTGTAATAACTTTTTCTGATTGATGGATGACCTGGCAACTCCAGGTCCTATTATCCCACATTAGCCAAATACGCGCCATGTCACACTGGTTCAAATTATTAACCTATGACCAGGAGTGGGGGGTCCTCCTCTTTATCTTTTGTTCTGACTTTATTTTTTTTAGTAAAGCAATTATAGTGCTTTGAGACTTCTTCATTATTGCTTTAATCTCTCTCCATCTTCCCAACGAGTTAGTGCCTCTAGTGTTCCATGTTAAAACTGACATTAAGAATTAATATTTGGACCCCTTGTACCTACCAGACTCACCATAAGGTTAGTGGTGACTTCGGTCATAAATGCTCATTGCAGTCCTTCTTCATCTCTTTTCTGGACATTAGCTTCCATCTGGAGTTGTTTTTTCCAATCTGGGTTTGCCTCATACAGATTACCTTGTGTCTCATCTAGTTCTTGAAGAATTGAATATCTGGAACCATCTCTACCCTCTGCCGCATATGCTTCTTCTTCCTCGCATAGTTTAAAAGATTCTTAGGTGCCATGTTATTGCTTCTCTCTTGTATCCTCACCTCTGTTTGGCTCGTCTTCCTCTTGTACGTCTATTTGTTGGCCACGCTTGTGTTTGTTGGTCCCTCTATCGTAGCATTTCCTGTCCGTGGTTAGGTCCTCATTAATTCTCCGTTCACCATTGGGTTCATCCTTGGTGCAGTTATTATCTGCATATCTTTTCGACCATGCTCTTGCGGTTCCTCATTGCCTCCTCTTCTCGTGCCTTTCCTCCTCCGCCATGTGAGTGTCTTCCCCCCTCTGGCCGTCATCTTGTGAAGGTAGTTGCATCTCTGGACCTCCTTCTCTCTATCTGGGGCTGCGACCGTATATATCCTCACCATGTGGCCGAAAATACCACAATGTGTGCACACTGGAGGAACCCACTCGTAGTCCACCACTTGTGTCCTGATTTTCTATGATGGTAGTTCATATTCCACGACCCATGGCAGAGTGGAAGATGCTTCATTTCGACAAAAACCCTGGCATAAGACGTGCTCAAAGAAGGAATTCAGCAAACGGACGCGGACATACAATACAGGAGCACATGGAGGAACCCACTCGTAGGCCCTCATCTGACGGACGCGGCCATACAAATGGACGCGGCCACGACAAAAACCCTGGCCGAAACTACCACAACGTGTGCATACTGGAGGAACCACTCGTAGGCCCTCATCTGCTATGTACGTCTGAACTTCAGCCTGCCCCCTCGCGCCTTATAATGTTGGCCGGATGAACCTGCCTCTTGTGCACCTCTTGGTCCTGTTGTCTGATAGGGAGGCCTTTGAACGCCATTGGCCCTTGTCAATTAGGAGGTCTCACCCACCCTCGTGCGCCCTGGACCGGCATGTCACGACCGCACCGAATATTCGGATATGTGTCAGACACATCCAGCCTATGCTATGAGTCATAGCTTAGTAAGCTTTTATAAACCTTAATTATCTTTAAATATTGAATTGAATCAGATTTATCACGGCATCTATATCGAGATCTACTAGAAATAGGTCCAAAGGTGTCACTTAGTTACATTCCCAAAGTAAGAGTAAACTGGAGACAAGTCCAGCAAAATGAATGTTAACTATTTATTACAAACCAAGTTCAAAAGCAAAATATAAGCTAAGTATATGTATTCTCTAACAGGGACATCCTCTGGGATGTGGGCTAGCATCTCAGTGG